>BMAO01012342.1:0-62633 GCA_019973975.1 Trichonephila clavata
ATTAATAGGAGGGGGATGCTTTAAGATCAAGATAACATGGTGGGCCGCAGGTTGAGTATCACTGGACTAGACTATTTTTCTAATAGCATTTGTACGTTTAGAAATGGATGATGGGGAAATAAATCTTTAATTAAATATCATTTTGCAATCTGTCCCAGCTTAAAAAATAGAGAAAGAAAAAACAAAAAATTTATCCTATAATTTAAAAGTAATTTACTTAAAATAAATATTAATTTAATGAACATAAAGATAATTTAATATGTATCTTGTTAATTTGTATGGTTTATAATTGAGATCGTATCGTAACTTTTGCGTCAAAGCGCATTATTATTGCATCCAATATATTATTATTTTATAAGAGGGGAGCGATAAAAATTATGATTAAAAATTGGGTCGCCAGAATTGAAAGTTTAAAAAGCGCTGGCTTTACACGCTTTTTCAAAATCACGTTTTCGAACACATTAAGCCATTCACAGCGATTGAAATATTTTTTACATGTGTCAGCTAAAATTCATATCATTCATTGATAACACTATGACTGGTTGGTTCTACTCGAAATATTTAGTCGTGATAAACCAATGTTTACGTCCGTTACTAGTGTTATCAATTTCTCACATTGAAGTCCTCATACGATATAGCAAACTAAAAGACAATAAGATTGCCAGATAGCAAAGGCAAAGATAAGAATTAAAGAAAGTATTGTGTTATTACGTATACAACGGGGTGGACCGCGGTTATATGGACAAAATAAATTTGTATAATCGGAACCTACCAATGCGATAAAGATGATCATGGAGATTAGGAGAAAAGGAGATTATTTAAAAGGAGGTATGGAGATTAGGAGAAAAATAAATATATAAAAACTAATTTCAAAATGTATTACTATATTTAAACCAGTGTTTCTGAAACTGTAGGGCGTGCTCCCCCCCCCCCCCATGTTGGCAGGACAACTCTACGAGGGGGCACGAGCATATTGGGAAGTCGAAACAAAAGATTATTTTTAAAAAATTACTAATTTACTGAAAGTAAACCGACAAAATACATTCTGACATAGCAAAATATAAATACACATTTGCACTGATATAATACACTTATAATCGCATCAGTACTTCCGCAATGTATTTTATAATTAATTTAACAATACTAAATTAAAAACAAGTTTAATAATTACCAGTTGCTCCATAGGCTCTTCATAAATAAACCTTTTATACAAAAAATAAACACTTATCTTAATAATTTATACGGTTTATAATTAATTTCCTAGCTACCGATTGAAAGTTACGTGATTGGCTCCCCGATGCCAGCCTTTCCACTTAGGCGTGCGTATGTCATGTATTCGGGGAGGGGGGGGGAGATGAAAAGGAATAAATAAATAAGATCTCTTCTGAAATAAACAAATTCTTCGCAAACACTGTTAAAGTCCTTTTTTTTTTGCATTTTTAAAGCCTTATGAATAGTTTTATGGAGAACAGTACAGAGAAAAGAAGATCGTACTTCAGAAAGACGTATATATACGTCTGGGTAATGAACGCTTTGGTTGAGTAAGACATTTATATGAGCCAGTTGCACTAAAGAGGTTAAAGTCGTATTCTAGCTTTAGCGTCAAATTATAGTACTATTGTATTCAATATATTGTTGTTGTAGTACGGAGAGAGGCCACGATGAAAATTATGATTGAAAATTGGGTCACAAATACTGAAACTTTAAGAAGCACTCACTTAGGCATTCGACTAGGTTCGGAGACAAATTTTTCAAAAAATTGATTTTGAAAAGAGTTTTATTTTTTAAAAGAGCATAATAGGTTTATGAGTCATATTTATCATATAAATAATATATATCATCCCTTTTTTAGAAAAAAAAAATATGTTTAAGAAAATCTCAGCAAGTTTTTCAATGTTAAAAAAAACGGTATACAGAAAAATAAGTTACACATAATGTAATTTTAATATCCTTGATATGCTTTCTGATCTAACTGAAGTATCACAAACCGTGGGATAAAAATATTTTAAGAAATAAATGCTTTATAATCATTTAAGTTTGAAGTTTGTGATTCTTTGTCAATTTTTATGTTCTTAGCTAGAAATGGCTGTAAAATATGATTAAATGTCTCTATCTTAAACTATCCGACTACTTGCGACATCTTTTTTTTTTTTTTAAAAAAATGGAGATATAGAGTTTTTTTTTTGTTGTTTTTAGATTTGTTTAGTACATTTAAAAAAATATGCTAAAATTAAGATGAGAAAAAAATTATTATTAATAAAATAAGAAAAAATTTACAAAAAATTTACATAAAGGGGCATATTTTGTACAAAAAGTTTATGAACGAATTTTCAATTTTCAAATTCTAATGTGTTGCTATGTTATTCATTTTTGAAATGACCTTCAGGATAAGGGATCTTTTACTTTTTACAAAAACTAGAGCACTTTCTCTTAGTTATTGTATGAAATTGCTTAAAAAAAACAGTGATTATATTCACATAAAGGACTGTAAATTTTGTAATAAAACAGTGATTGATAAATCTGAAAGTTGAAACCATTCTACTATTATACAGAACATACACACACAAGAAATTTTAGTTCAATATTTTCGAAACTTTTTGAGCGATCGCTGGCCCAGTTTGAGCATTTTCAAAAAAACACATTTTGAATAAAACGTGTTTTAAAATATGACATCTTGCTTAAAGTAATAGTACTGCTTTTACTAAAACCTTTGTAGTGTTTGTTCTAAGGAACTGAAAATAATAAACTTGGTATTTTTATAAAGGTAAAAAGATGGCCTATAAAATAAGATCATGAAAAAATTATCAATTTTTGCAAAATTCACAATTTTAGGTCAGTCGGATTTCTTAAAACCTGCGTGTTGTAACACTCCAAAGTATTTACTGCGTTACAAATTTCAGTGAATTTGCAACACGTTTTTGGAAGGTATCCCTTCTTTCGTGCACAGATTATCATGATAATTTTATTCTTGGAAAAACACATTTAAAAACATTTTTATAAGTTAATTAAGGTTAACATTAGGTAAAAAAAAACTTAAAATTCTCCAGTTTTCATACGTTATTCCTTCTTTTTTCCTTAATAATTGTATGTCCATTTTTTTTTTCTACTTGCCCTAACACCTAACAACTAAAAAACACCTTTTCAACGTTATCGTGTTAGTTACGTATTTTGAGTTTTCAAAAAAACAATAGAAAAAAACTGAATTTTGGTTAGATAAGTGTGGTCTCACAAACTTTTTCGACTCATGAAATCCTTAGAACAATAAGGCGTTTTAGAGGAACCCCATTGCACACACACTTAGAATAATATATTTTAGAATAATATTTAAAGACATCACAACATGCTGCAGATAATTCATGCAAACTCAGTTTTTTTTTAAAAAAAAATAATGTACTTTTTGATAAAAATGTTAAAAATAATTTTTTTTAAATATAATTGACTTATTAATAATATTAATATGTGATCCAATTGTTACTTACCCATGCATTATATTTAGTATACATGCATACATATTTTAGACAGTGTCGAAATCTAGGTTTATTGAAATTATCATATTCTGTGTTTAATTTGTTTGGATAATTTGTTTTGCAGAACTTACGTTGAGAAATATTCTTCCCTCAAACACATTATTCTAAATGGTATTAAAATGTTTACAGCTGTGCGAGAAATCCTATGTATTTTGTATGAATTTGCAACCAAAAATTTGGGATTTGTTTCTTGCTTAAATTTAGAACTTAACATCGAATCTTGTTGATATGTCAATAAATTATTCCATCTCTTTCATTACAAGTGTTTTTTCCATAAATGGAAAAAAGGTGCATTTTCTATTAGAATACTATTAGTTTTGCAAAACATTGTACTAACGAGTATAAAATTAATTCACGGAATCCGCGATGGTAAACTAAAGAATATTTATAACGTATTTGGTAATACATATAAAATGAAAAAAAAAAACGTTTTAGTGTTATTTTATTATATTATAATAAAAGCTTAAGAATATTACAAAAAATATTTTGTATAAATAAAATTTTTCTGATTTTAATGGCTGGGGTGAGCTTTAGAGATACTTAAGGTTATGCAAACGTGATACAGAACTCGAATCTCTTTCGCATACACATTTATAGTTTTATTTTCAAATTTTTATTGTGATTCGTGGAACTCATGGGTTTGCCTCGTGTAACCTCAGGCTTCCATAGAACGCATTTTGAAGAGCACAATCAAAATATTTTTTTTCTCTACAGAATACACTCATTGCCATAAAAATTTGCACACCAAGAACAAATCGCAAAATGAAACAAAAATTATATATATAAGTCGTACTTTGAGAAAAGAAAATCAAAGGAAACGGATCATTTATTGCAGAAAAAAGTACAAATGAATGGAAGTTTTAGTATTCTGTTGGACCCCTCTAGCACGAATGTACAATGCGATACGAGTGGGTATTGAGGCATACAAGTTTCGTATGATGACCCGAGACATCTAGTTCCACAGTGGCTGTAAGCACGCCTGTAGTTCAACGAAACTTCTAGACTGTCCAACTTGCCGCCCCAAATGATCGTAGATTTGTTACCAATCCAGAAAGCTAGGGAAGGGTGATAATGGGGTGGAGGGGTAGCCTTGTGACATCCTTGCTGTGCGTGGCCGAGCATTGTCTTGTTGAAAAATGGCTCCTGGGAACCCTTCCATGAGTGGCAACACATGTGGCTGAAGGATGTTATGGACGTACCCCTGAGCTGGATGCCATGGATCCAAATTAGAGGGGACAGTGCATCGTTAGCAATTGCACCAAATATCATAACACTAGCGGTTAAAACCGGTGTGCCGCTGTAGAGAAGGCAGGATTGAGGTATTCACCCTGGGGCCTCCACACACGAATACGATTGTCATCATTGCTAAAAATTGAATCTAGTTTTATCACTGAAGACGACTTGGTTCCATTCCGTTGCAGTCCAATCCCGTTGTGCTCACACCACTTCAAACGGAGGAGTCGTGGGTGGGTGGCATTGGTAGCACACATAATGGGTGCCGCGATATCAGATGTCCTTCAGGCAGGGGCTTTGTGATGGTTCGGGAAGACACTTGGGCCCGTAGTGAAGGTTCCGCCTGCATCTAGACAGCGGCCAATGAGGCAGTTGGCTCTACGTGTGAGTGTCGTATCATGTAACGGTCTTCTCAACGATTTGTCTGTCGAGGGCGTCCTTAGCCTGGTCTCCATGTAAATGACTTCTCCTCTGTCCACTGGTCCCAACATCTCCTCACAGTCAAATCAGAATGGCCTACTTGACGAGCTACACCCCGAGCTGACCATCCAGCTTCATCATCCCCATGATTCTTTCCCTCTCGAGCTCTAACAGCTGCTAATATTGTCTTCGACGGTTCGCGAAACGGCATAGCTACCTCCGCATTTCTTTTGCAAAAGATTAAGTACAATCAAACAAGCTCTGCTTTCCTATTTTATACTCCAAGCAAAACAAAGTTCACCATCCTCTAGTGGCATTACGCAAAGAGCAATCACGCTGCATTTCTAATCATTTGCATATCTACCCCACATGCACCTTTAGACCAAGTTTCGTTACGATCCCACAATTATTTCTTGAGGCGCAAATTTTTGAGGCACTGAGTGTAAATAACAAAAAGGTATGATGACTGATTAATGAGTACTGGGTAGTGAGAAGTACAAAGTACATTGCCACACTTAATAACCCCATCTCTCTTTCACAGCACAGTCGAATCAATCTGGTGTACGTTTTTTATCGTCTTATGCTTTATCGTACGCTGTACCTTTGATAATAGTTTTTTTTAAAAATTTAATACAAAGGAGCTAGATGTTAAATGTACATTAGTTTTTTTTTCTTGTAACTATTTAGTAGGTGTGGCATTGCGATTAATGCTAAAAACTACTAAAGTGCCTGTTTCACTTTAACGAAAGTTATTTTGTCTTCTTTCCATAAATAAGCTCAAACGCTTCAACTTCTTTAGACTTGTGGCAGTGATCAACATAAAAATAAATCTTTTTTTCCTTCTAAATATAAGAGGAAATCTTTTCCGCAAAAGTGGGTTTTGAGACTATGTAGTAAAAAAAAAATTTCGATCCATATTTAAGTGTAGAATATTGCAAATTTTCCTTTTAGAAGGAATGTTTGGAAGGAAGTGGGTTTTGAGACTATGTAGTAAAAAAAAAATTTCGATCCATATTTAAGTATAGAATATTGCAAATTTTCCTTTTAGAAGGAATGTTCCATTAAAAATATCGAAAACGATAAAAAAAATTTTGCGCTGCATCGCGAAATTTTTTTTTCTAAATCTCTGTTTTTTTCTATTTTTTCTTTATTTTTTTTCGCTTTTCGAAGTTAGCGGATTCATATATAAGCCGATCTCCAAAATTCTTGGTTTATACACGTGAATACACGGGGAATGTGTAAAAGTATGTAAAACAACTACATTTTTTATATATTTCACCATAATAAAAAAATATCTTTTTTTTATAATAATAGCTAGCTTTTTTTAACTAAACACTCCATGAAGTCAACCGGGCATAAATTATTGGAAAACATTAGACAAAAAAATATTCCAGAATTTCACTTTTATGAAAAATACGCTTTTATATAGCATTTGGATTGCCTATATTAAGAATTCTCTAAAAAAATATATTAAAAAACACAGGTGTAACAATGTTTCAATTAAACAATTTAGATATATATATTATTTTTCTGCACAATATATATATTAGGATTAATCTAGTTAAAATTAAAATACATAACACAAAAAAAATTCTAGAAGTTATATTCAATAGTTTTAGTTTACGGTCCTTGTTTTCACACACACACACACACACACACACACACACACACACACACACACACACACACACACACACCACACACACACACACACACACACACACACACACACACAACACACACACACACACATGCGCAAGATTAATATTAGAGAGCTGCTTTTTAACAAAAAGCAAAATATTCGCTTTAATTATACTTAGGGAAATACAGCTATTATATTTATTTCTTTATAAGTTAAACTACACAATCTGAAAAAGTAAACTCAGATGTTTTGTCACTTTGTGAGAAATATACTTATGCATTTAAGCTTCGCATAGCACTTCAAAATATATTATCAATTCATCTGAACTATTAAAATTTAAAACTGCATTATCAGTCAGTCACCGAGAAGACCTTGCTCTTTGCTGTCAACAATTTTAATCTATATTATTTCAAGGGTGTTAGATATCATTTTAAAATTAAATTGTTCAGTTTAAATAAAACCAAAAAAAGTAAAATTAAATTCTTAGATATTTTCTTTTTACAATCAGATTAAAACCCTGTTCAAATATAATTGAATTTAATCATAGTTTTTATCAATTGAATTCTGAAGTGTTAAATATAAATTTTGGTATTGATCATTAATAAAACCCATTCCCCAGGACAGGATCTACTAGATATTTTAAATCTTGCTTTTACATACTTCATTAATTTTCAGAATATCTGCATTTTATTTAGTAAATCAAGTTATTGTTGAAGGAATTGGGCATACTTCATACAGACTCTGAGAGAAATAGGTGTGGATTATTGTATATTTAATTGTAAGCCCCTTCTCAAAATTACAATACACGAATTTTCAATGCTTTTTAGTATGTGGTAGAGATTTTGATCATAAAAAATAAATCACATTATGTGCTCTGCAACTGCAGATAAACGTACAACTATGAAGCTTTCAGAAATAAAATTTTTTGTTTATTCTACTTGTAATGCCTGTCGGTTCCTGCTCCCCTTTGCAATCCCTTGACTACCCTCAGACCCTGCTAGGTGTGTGGGAAAAACTGAAGAATCGGCAGATATGATTCACACTAATTATTTTATTGTCATCAAAATATCAAGCAGACACAATAACAATCTAATTAAGATAACAGATCAGCTAGTAGAGCGCAAAGGTGAGAATCAATAGCCTGGAAATAATAATACGGGCCCTCAACTGATTCCCCGATAGCTTAAACACGCTCAATATCAACTACTTCTAACACTAATAACCTAACTTCTATTTAAATTAGGATCACGATACCTGTATTTTTATGAAGTCAAGTCCTACACTTAAACCTTGAAGGCGATCCTTCTCTGGATTTAATCACCATCGATTGATCCACTCTCAGTAATCTTCCATTGATAAACTTCCAATGCACTTAATCATTTCACGATCCTTCACTCTCCAACTAACTTGCCAACTAACTCCTCAAACTCGCGAATTTATAATATGCTTAGTTTCCATAATCACGCTTTCCTTACTCGGTGAAAGTTGGTTGATAAAATTGTTTCCCCAGAAGAATCCCTAAGGGGTTAGTAGAGCCGCGTATAGATCCGTCACATTCTTTTGGGAAACATTGGCTTATTAATAAAAAGAAACTACGAAGAAAAATTTCACATGGAAATTCAATAAAATACTTATCCGCTGAATCCAAAAAAATCTGGTAAACCCCCAAAATACTCATTTTTCTTTATAACTTAACACTTTAACTGTCAAATTATTTTGATAATTGTGTTACAAAAAATGTAATTTTTTGTTGTTGTAAAAATTAATTATTTAGTACAAAATAAAAAAGTACTTCGTAGTTAAAATTTGATATTTTGAACAACATGCATTACAATCCTTAGGTTTTATAGCAACTGATATGCTCTAGAGGAGGGTGCCACACAATGTGGCAGTGGTAAAGTACGCTTCTAGTGGATCCTAATTCTTTAAACAATAAATGAACATAAATAAAAATTAAAACCTATAAGTAGTCCAATAATTCAATTTTTTGTGGAATAACTAGAAAGACACTTTTCCAAGAAGATACCAACTCCGCAATCATTACAATAGAATCATGTTTCTTTTATCCATTTGAATCCTATTTTGAACAACAAACTTTGCATTGTCTTGTAAGCTCGCGTTTCGCAGAAGTAGGAGGAATCTGGGATGCAAATTGCCATTCAGTAAGATGGGTAAGGTTATCTGCTGTATAGTTGCTCTGCAAAGATACTTATTGTGACTTAAAGTCTTTTGAATTCAAGTAAAATAAAGCCTAAAACATTCAAATGAAATGACAATGTGTATTTATGTATATAAAACAATCAAATCTTTATAAATAATGTAATTATAGGGGGAAGTTGCCACATTTAAGGATTTTTCGATTAGTACATTGAAAATTGAAATGCCAAGACTATGAAGAAAATACACTTTATTTTTCAATATTTAATTGGTTATGTATACAACTTGATTTTCTTCTTAATATGTAAATAAATAAGAATATTAATGTTGCAGATATTCATTTAATTGTGGCATTTCCCCCCATATATGAGGGAAGATGCCACCCTTCATGCAGTAAGATGCAACAACACCGCAGTAAATAAAAAGAAATAAAGCAAATATTACAAAATTAAATATGAAGTAACAATAACTATAGAAAAACAAAAATAATTAAATTAATTCATAACTAACTTGCTAAAAGTAATTACAGTACAGGTTCGAATGATAGCCCACACAACATTTTACTCAATGCAAATGATTATCATTAAAATTTTCGTGCAACCATTTGTTGCATTCAATGCACTGAATCCAGTCATATTTGGGAATTTTTTAGCATAAAAGTACCATTTATTACACAGCACAAAAGTAGTCATTATTATCCTCATCAAAACTGTCACCACTAGTATCTAAAGGAATTTCTTCGCTTGAGGATGACAAACTGACACGCCTCTTCTTTCTGTTTCTTCGAAAGTTTCTTGTTATTTGTTTTGAACTTACCCGCCTTTTCTAGCTTTCTTCGGGCCTTTTGCAACATATTTGCTCTCCTCTCTGATTTAGTTAAGACTTCTGGTGATAGTTGTTTTGCACTCGGTTGGTTTGCTTTTTCTGACCAGATAAATATGGCTGTGCTCACGTCTTCTGTGCTGGTGGAGGCAACCGATGGTGATAGACTACTTATGATTAATTGCATTTAAGTATTATTAATTATGATAATAATTATTAATTGCATTTATATTTTATACAATAGTATACAGTGTCACTAAATTAAAAAAAAACAACAAATTTTAAAGTTCATTTCATTTATTTCTGAATCATGTGGCGTCTTTCCATAAGTATATTGGGGAAATGCCACACACGCTTGTTTCCTTATTTGCTACAGTGTTATGGTCACCTCTTCATGCATCGTAAGTGAAATATAATGCGTAACTCACTTGTATTGCTAATATCATATTTAAACATTGTCATTGCAGGATATTACAGAATTCCTTACACATATTTTTATTATAAAAATACACAAAGAAAATGTCTTTGATGAATTTACAAAGTAAATTTGATATGTAGTTTAAATGAAACTCTTTTTTTAAAATATTGTAACAAAAACTGTTTTTGTACTTATATACATACGAATTTTTCTTTATTTTAAAGTAAAAACAGCAGTTATAAATGTTTAGTATATATATATAGTATGAGTATTCAAATGTTAAAAATAAACATTTAGGAAAAACGTAATATCTATTTTACAAACTATGTAATTAATTTAGGATTATCCACAAGATACCCTTTGTACTACAATCACTTTATTTATAATTTAAGAACTATACTGAGTATTTATAAATGCAAACTAGACATAATTAACATTCAAAAATGCAAAATTTTTGCGTAAAATTTTTTAACTAATCTTTTAAATGTTCCTTCATTTTTGCACAAAAATGTAGAATTTTCATTAAATTTGAACATATAATACAGAGAAACTACATTATTCGTATAGAAAAATTAGTATTTTACAATACATATTACAAAAAAAAAGTGTACCTGAATCATTGTTTCAAATATTTGTTTACAATTTTAAAATTCAATTTTCTCGTTTTCTATTTATCTCATTTTCATAAATAATGCATCTACGGATACAGCAAAGTGCCCTCGAATTTTTTAAAGTAAAATAAAAAATCACAAAATATGAAGCATTGTCACTTCCTAGTAATCTTAATTTTCAATGTAGTGATTAAAAAAATTGCATGAAAAACTGCAGTAAATCATAATACGGTACATAATCGTTTAAAGCATATTCACTCTAATGCTCTTTTATGCTGTTGTTTGTCTCAATTAGTTGTATTTAATTTCGTCTTCCAACTCACAAAATGACGGGTTAAGCCAATAAAAACAATGATTATAAAAGCTAGGTAACTAACTGTCAAAGACTTCCTCCGAAAAGTAGTTCAACTTTTTAGCCCTATCAAAATTAACATTCTAAAACAAAACAAAACAATAAAGAAAGAAATTAATAATTTATAGTTTTGGTAAAGTAATTTCAATTTAAATATTTTGGATGTATATTTAAAGAGGAAACGTCTATCGGGAATTTTGAATTGTGGAGCCTATGGAATTTCTATTTTACTTTCTAAAATCTGCAGTATGACATCGATTTAAAAACAAGAAATTTTTTAAAGTTTATTTGAAATAAATTACATAAGCTAAATGCCATAAATTTAATAAAGTAAGACAATAAATATAAACACACTCATAGACAAAAGATCATTTATTTCAGAACAAAGGGCAAGAGAACGGAGGAATTAATACCCTGTTGAACCCTCTCTAGCGCGAATTCACGATACGGTACGATATGACATTGAGGCATATAAGCTCTATATGATGTCTTGAGACATTTCGTTCCATATTTGCTGTAACCTTGCTGTTTGTTCAAACTTGTGGGATGCCCAACTCGCATTCCAAATGATCCCAGATATGCTCGATTGGATACAAATCTGGGGATTGGACAGGCCAAAGAAGGGTAATAACAGTGTGATGACAGTCTTGTGACATCCTTGCCGTGTAAGACCGACCATTGTTTTGCTCCTGGGAGCCGTTGCATGAGTGGCAACACATGTGATTGCAAGATGTAATGGACATACTGCTGGGCTGTCATAGTACCACGAGTCAATACTAGGGGTAACCGTGTATTGTAGGCAATGGCACGCCATACCATCACACCAGCTGTGGGAGCGGTGTATCACTGTAAAGCAAAGGCAGAATTGAGGCGTTCACCATGGAGTCTCCACGATTGTCATCCCTGCGAAATTGAATCTGGATTCGTCGCTAAAGACGACCTGGTTCCCTTCCGCTGCAGTCTAGTTTCTTCGTGCGCGGCACCACTCCAAACGGAGGCGTCGATGGGTGGGAGTCAAAAGCAGCACACGTAATGGGCACCGCGATCCCGAATGTCCTTCAGCCAGTGGTTCGTATGGTTCGAGAAGACACAGGGGCCCTAGTGAAGGTGCTACCTGTGCCTGGACCTAAGGCTGCCTTATGAAGCAGTCGGCTGTACGCGTGCATTTCTCATGATGTGGTGGTCTTCTCGATGACTGGTCTGTCGAGGGTGTCCTGAGCCTGGTTTTCATGTAAATGACATCTCTCCGATCCACTGGTTCCAACACCTCCTCAGAACACAATCAGAGCGGCCTAATTGACGAGCTATTCGCCTAGCTACCACAGAGCTTCAGTCAGGCCGATGATTCTCATATTATCTTCGGAAATGAGATAATGGCATGTCTACCTCAGGTAAACGATTCAGCACACTCAAACAAGTTTTGGTTACCTGTTTTATACTCCACGGAGAACGACGTTAAACGCCCTTTACCGGTTATACCTAATGCTCAATCACGCTGCATTTCTAATCATTTGCATATCTCTCCGACATGTACCTTCATGCCAAGTTTCGTTACGATCCCACAATTTTTTCTTGGTTCGCTAATTTTTTTGTCCATGAGTGTATAACAGCACAGTTTAGATCAAAAGTAAGACAGCCTCAATATAACAATAGCAAATTCAGGATGGTTTAAATACTATAAATACTTGATATCTGGATGTGCAATTCTTTAATATTACTTTCTGTTGTATTTACTTTATGTAAAAGTTGTAGTATTTACAAGCAACACCGTTCCTGCATAATAATGGCGATTCAACCGTAACTTAGTGAAATAGGGTTTGCAGCAACAAGGTCCTGGAATCCCGGGATCCCGGTGGGTTTTTCAAATCCCGGGATTCAATTTTTGTCTGAGAATTATATTTTGAAATTTTTTTTCAAAGTATTGTGAATCTAGTATTACATTTAATGTATCTTATTTACTTTTTTTTGTATTACATACGTTTAATGTCTGTTTTCTTACGTGTTGAACCTTGAATTGTTCTAGGCGGATGGGTATGTTAAACAATGAAATTTGATATGTTTTCTCCTATTTGCTTCTGTAATTTTCTCTTCATCGCGAGTGAGTCAGAAAACGGACTTTTCTACCTCTCTTATGATGTCCGGTGTCAGCTAACTTGGACAGAGGTAAATAGAATTTTTGGAAAATATCTGGTAGGAATTTCAGCCTCGGTATCTCGGAATTACGAAAGCCCGGATCCCGGTGTTTTTCCAATCCCGAGATTAAAATAACTATTCCTGAAAAAAAACAACTAATTCCTGGTTTTAACTTCTGTCTAAATTACATTAAAAAATATTTTTCTTATAAAAATTTTCTAAGAATTTAATTTTTTTAAAAATTATCTTTTATTTATGAAATATGTACATATAATTATTTTGTGCAATTATAAGTACTATAGGTAAAAAAATATGCACAACTCTCATTTCTCGTTTGGGAGAATGTCGCACAGATCTAAGTGGCTCACTGAAATGTTTGCACAATAATATAAGCATCATCTCAAGAATAAATTTTGTCACAGTTCCTTCTTTAATTAAATATTGTAAATAACAGCGGACCTTCTTGGAAGACTTGAGACACTTCAAATGCCTTTGCATTACTAACAACTCATGCTACTGGATCTTCAATTTCAAATGAGGTAACACTTGAAATTGATTCCTATTCTGATTCAATAACCGGATCAATTTAAATACAAAAACCATTAAGTGTACCAGAACTAAATAAAGCTATCAATGATGTATATGCATCAAGGCAGTCAATTAGACTTTAGACACATTGTCATCAAAAATTCAGAAAGAAAGGTCTCTTTTTTTAAAAGGGAGGGAGACGTGGTGACTACTTGAAAAGAACATTTTCTATTTTAAGACGATGATACCTACTAGTAATTGATCTTAAAGTGTATTTTCTTCGGCACTACAATTTGTAACAAAAATAAGAAGCCGTTTCAACGATGAAACGCTGGACGAGCTGTGTTTTTATAAGCTTATTTACAGAAACACAAGAAATGAAGAAATGCTTTCTTTTAATTTCAATATGTACTTTTTTTGATGGATTAGTTTTTTATTTGTTTCATTAAAATAATATTAAATCAATGTTTAATTATATTTTCAGTTTTATTACGCAATTTCAACTATGCTAATATGTAATTATTTTAATAATTAGTCCAACACTAATCACGGTATTACTATTGGACTATTGAAATGGACTATTGGATTGAAAATATGACACGGGATTGCAAACCCTGTAGTGAAATGTTGACGATAGAGCCAAGTTATTATCATTTTTGGCGAGTATTTTTGGAAAGTTGTCAACCATATAGATGCTTATGGTACTACTCGATAAATCTATTAATATCAGAATTTAATATTATTAAGAGGGACTTTCTAGAAAGATCCGTGTGGGCTATAAATAGGGAGTCACTAGCCAATCGAGTGCTTGCGAATAATCTTAAACATTAAATTTTTGTATTTAGTTACTGATAGTTGTGTCTAAGCACTGTAGAAGGTATAAAGACCTTCTGGGATTTATTTTGCGAATTTTTCCGCTGTATCCTGTATTTCTAATGGTTGTTTCTCCCCAATACATTTTCATCGATCTTAAAATACTGTTTTGCTCTTCGAAACTATTAGCATAAAATTCTTGACAATCCTACGTAATAATATAATATAAAACTTAAATAAGAAACTCGACATTGTGTTGAGTAAAAAAGTTGATAAAAGAAATAGTTTATGTGAAAATGTATTCATTGTGATTAAACCAAACTGCTCTAACTGTTATTTAACTTAATTATTAAATAATGACAATGTTAAATGAGTCAGTGTTTTATAAAAAAAGATGTTAGAAGCACCATTGTATGTTTGATAAAATATTTCCTATCCAACAATAAGATACGAGTAAATTCAAATGATTTTTTTATTAAAGGAAAACTTACCTACATTTTTACAATATAACTTTGTAAAGTATTTTGTAAAATTTAAAAAAGGCGCCTATTATATTAATAACGATTTATGCCACGTGAAAGCATTTAGAATTGTCTGGATAGTTTTCTGTTTTCTTGACACTTAATAGTTTCTAGAACTTTAAGTCGACAGTATTTTTTCAGACACCTTTTCTAGACACTTTATAGCATATACACATCATTCCTCCTTAAGGAATCCGACTACTTCCGACAACTTTTTTTTAAAAAAAAATAGATGTATGGGGATTTTTTGTTGTTGTTTTTAGATTTGTTTAGACATTTTAAGAAAAAACAGGCTAAAATTAAGAAAAGAAAGCGAAATTGCTATTACTAAAATGGAAGAAAAAAAAATGGTAACAAAGAATATAAATGTTGCCCATTCTGTACCAAAAGTTTATAGACAAATTTTCAATTTTTCAATTCTGATGTGCTGTTATGTTATTCAATTTTGAAATGACCTTCACGATAAGAGATATTTTAACTTGTACAAAAACAATAGCCATTTATCTTAGTTATTACATGAAATTGCTTAAGAAAACAGTGATTATATTCACATAAGGGACTATGTAACCAATGGTTATATTTATTATTTTAATTTGGTAATAACTGCTAGATGGCGCCACCAGATTAGAGTACTTACACGGTTTCCCCCTGGTGGGGAAACCGGCAAGTGGCGTGTAAGTTAGGGAGTTCCTATCCTCGAAGGGGATGTACCTCCTCATCAGAATTAAATAAAATTGATTACTGAAATTAGTGTTGCATAAAGTATAGAAAATAAAAAGAAGAAATTTATGTGACAGTGGAACAATTAATGGGCAGTGGCATTACGCCTGCTAGAAAAATAGCGAGCGGACGGAGTCCGCGTGCCGTGATGCGATTGGCCAAATCGATAGTTTTCCCTGGGCGGACAGAACCTCCCAGTGATTTGAGTGGCGGAGCCTCTCAATCCTACCGGTGGGCGTGGAAAGCAAATGGCACGTTCAGTGAGTTGTCGAACGGCCGAAACAGAAGGATTCGAACAACATGCAGGGAAACCGGGAGTTGAGTAATTAAGACTGCGCGTACACTGGTGGGACCATCACGCGGGAATCCTTCCCCAAGGTTATTTCTGCCTTTATTGTTAATGCATCCTGGAGCTGTGTGGATTGAGCTGTAGACGTGTGCCGAGGTGTAATAAATGAACCTTATTTAACCCTGAGATGAATTGATATCATCGAATGAGTTACAAAATCATCCCAGCGAGTTATAAATGGCGCCCAACCCGTGTCGTAAGCCTACAGACCCCGTAGAAGCATAATCGGCACTATGAGTCAAGCGGCATGGAAGGTAAAATTGAACCGGCCCGGAACAAACTATTGGTCAGGCGCCGCAAGCTTTCTAAAGCAAGAGATGAGTAACGAATACTTTTTGCTTTTATAATTACCCGTCTACGTTCCTGCCAAAAATTCCTTTAAATCGAAAGAGACAAAGTGAATCATCCTGACTTCCGTTGTCTCACGAGGAGAAAGAGGTAAACCTGCCGTTTCCTGTTATGAGTTTTACAAGGTTTTTTGTGCAGTTTTTTTCCGAAATTCGTGTTAGCTATCCAGCTAAAGTCCGTGAGTTCCAGTGTTTTGTGAATTTTTCCAAAATTCGCGATAGCAATCCCGCTGTAGTGTCAATGTTCTTCATTCCTGCAAAGTTCGTGTTAGCAATCCTTGCTAAAGTGCGTGAGTTCCAGTGTTTTTCTGAAGTTCTTCAAAATACGCGGCAGCAATCCTGCAAGTGTGTACGTGTCAGTGTTCTTCATTCCTTCGAAATTCGTGTTAGCAATTCAGCTAAAGTTCGTGAGTTCCAGTGTTTTGTGAATTTTTTCAAAATTCGCGACAGCAATCCTGATGCAATGTGTTCTTCATTTCTTCAAAATTCGCAGTAGCAATCCTGCTATATGGTGTCAGTGTTCTTCATTTCATCAAAATTCGCGGTAGCACCCTGCTACAAAGTTGTGCGAGTTTTTTTTTTTAAAGTGGAAGAAATCTCGCTACAGTGTTGTGCGCGTCTTTTCAAAGTAAGTGGTAGCAACCCTGCTATAAGTGTTATTGACTGTGTTAGAACACCTGATATATACTAAATTTATTATTATGCACGTATGTTGATTTCAATAATTTTTGCTTGATATTCTATAGAATAATTTCATACTAAATTTATGTAGCATTACACATTGAAAATTTTGTTTTGCCTAATCTTATTTTATTATTTTTTTTTCATTCAATTTTTTGTATTCTTATGTAATGGTAATTCTTAATTTTGTTTTATATTATTTTATTTCTTGAGATAACGTTTCCTGTTTAGTATTTTGGATTGCACAAGGGTGATTATTATTTTGCTTGATATTTTAATTTTGTTTAGTATTTTCATTGCATTGAATTTTTTGTATCATTACAAACTGATGATACCTAATTTTTTTTCATATTATTTTATTTCATTGAATTTTTTGTATTCTTATGTAATGGTAATTCTTAATTTTGCTTTATATTATTTTATTTCTTGAGATAACGTTTCCGGTTTAGTATTTTGGATTGCACATAGATGATTATTATTTTGCTTGATATTATTTTATTTTTTGAATTAATGTTCCTTGTTGGTATTTTAAATATGTTGTTAGTTTATTTGCCTATTTAAATTTAATTGCTTTCTGAGGTGCATAATAACTTATAACATTTAAAGGCTCAAATATATAAAGGTGTAAGATCTATTTAAATATAGTCATATTATAAAAGTATAAGATCTATTTAAAGTGTATCCCCATATTTGTAAGAGCTTTAATGGACAATCAGGCCTGACCTTATTTTTTTATTTTTTTTATCTTATCCATTTGTTTATTTGAGAAACTTAAATTTTTTCAATCATGTCATTTCTGGGAAAGGGTAAGAAAGCTGATCTCATTAAGCTTGCTAATGAATTAGATGAATCTGAGTCTAATGGGGAAGACCTAAAAATAATCGAGTTAAGGGCTAAAATTTTGGCAAGTAATGCTTACAAGAAAGACCCAGAATTTGTGAAGGATATTTTTGAGGGCATCGTGTCAGATAGAAAAGATGAGGAGAGGGAACGAAAAGAACAAAAACTGCGTGAGCTTGAGCTGCAGAAAATACGGCTGCAAAATGAGACTCAGAGAGTTGTAGGTTCACAAACCCCACCCCAAGCCAAAATCGAATTAAAAAAGCTGTTACCAACTTTTAATTCTGAAGTGGATAATATGGACTTGTTCTTAACTTTGTTTGAACGTCAAATGAAGCTTCTTGACCTTGGGGAAGATCTGTGGGTTCCCTACCTCATTGGCGCCCTACCCAGTGATGTAACATCCCTCATTGCCCGTGAGCCTGAGGAGAAATGCAAGGATTACTCCCACATTCGAGGAATGCTTCTCCAACGTTTCAAATTAACCGCAGAAAAATTCCGGGAATTGTTCTCACGGCACAGAAAAAGCCCAAATGGGACCTGGAAGGATTATTATTTCGAAGTTTGAAGGTTGGCTCAATGAGATTAAAATTGACACATTTGAGGGCTTAAAGAATTTGATGATTGCCGATCAAATGAAAAAGAGATGCTCCCCAGAGTGTAAGGAACATTACTTGGATATCTGGGAAGACCTTACCTCACCAAAAATGTTAGCAGACAAGCTGGAAGCTTTTGACAATCTCCGGCGTTCCCTACCCAGTGGGCCTAAGAGATACGTGAAAGGAAGTGAAACCTTAAATGTTGGAAGACAGGTATCATCCAAGAAACCTGAACGACTTCCTAAAAGGGAATATTCGCATGAAGTCTCAAATGAGAGATCCCCTCTCAAATGTTATGGCTGTGGGAAACCGGGGTGATAAAGTCTAGGTGCCATACCTGTAACCCCAACTCCTCACAAGGAACAGACGTAACAACTAATCACATCAATGCTTACACAGCTCAGACTAAAAGTCCTCGATTGACCCTAATCGACATAACTTTCCGTGGGAAAAAGGCTGTGTATGTGCAGACACAGGATCTTCACATTCAATTGCTGGGGAAAAGATGTATCAGGTATTCAAAGACAAGGGATTTCTCTTCCAGAAAACCAAGTTAGCAATGAGCTTAGCAGATGGTCAACAGACCACAGGTGAGGTCCTCACAGCCCAAGTGATGATAGAGATTGAGGGGAGATCAGTCCTGACTAGATTTATCATTCTCTCAAAGGCAAAGGGAAATCGAACTCTTCTAGGAACAGACTTCCTTAGTTCTGCTGGTCTGGTTCTGGATATGAAGAATGCTTGTTGGTACTTCTGGGATAATCCTACTCACAAGTATCCGCTTGACGAAGAATTGGACACACCCCGTCCATAGCTGAGAAAATGTTCAGCAACACCTACCAATTAAGAGAGGGAGAAGGTGAAAGTTTAACCTCTGTCCAGAAGGAGAAACTTAACCTCTTGTTGGAATCCGTCCAAAATGTCTTCGAACCAGGGGGAGAAGCAACAACTATCTTAGAGCATCATATCAACACGGGAAGTAGTCCTCCTATCTCTGTACCCCCGTACAGAATGTCTCCCGTAAAGAACTGCCCTGACTGCTTTAAATAAAAAGATTCCAATCAGAAGCTTTCTGGGCTATTACAGACACCTGTGCTACCCCAACGTTTTGAAACCTTTAATAATAATGATGAGGGATCAATTCTGCTTCCCCTTGTCTTCCCTCGGACCTGGCTAGATGTGTGGGGTGAACTAATTGATCAGTCGACATGATTCACTAAAATTAATTTATTGTCACACTTATCAACACAAGCATAATGATAATCCAACTAAGATAATTTAGATCAATGATTAGAGTGCGAAAGTGAGACCCGTTAGCCTGGGGATAATATTTAAGGACATTCAACTAATTTCTACGATAACCTATACAAGTTCATTATTAACTCAGGCGCACACTAACAATTTACTCTCTAACTTCTATTTAAATAATACGCACAATACCTGAACTCTTGTGAGTCAGAAGTCCTACAGATGAGGCCTTGAACACTAATAGTTGTCTTGATCAGCTCACACATCCGAGTGATCCTCACTTTGGATGTCTTCAATTCTCACTTTAATAATCTTAGATTCTCACTTCAATAACTCACGATCCTCCCTTCAATAACTCTCAAAACTCGCGAGATTACAGAATTTATATAATAAACTTAATTTGGATAATCACGTTTTCTTACCTTCGGTGAAAGTTGGTTGAATTAAATATTCTCTTAAAGGGTCCCCAAGGAGTTAGTGAGAACCGCGTATAGATCCGTCACAATAGTACTATAAAATTATTAAAATTTTCTTGGAATGGTTATAATTATTGAACAAACGAAAAAAAATGGAGCGTGTGTTGCAGTTTTTGTAGGCGAGAATTTGAAAAGGAAACTCTTTTAAATGAATGTTTAAAAACAATTGGACTAAAAAAAGATACATCACTAGATACTATATTCCTTCTGTGTTTCCTTATTACCATATCTATTGATACTTATTTTGCAAACCTTTTTGCATTTACGCTTTATTTTCTTTTCATTCTTACTATTCGTCGAAAGAAATCTCCATGGGATTTCTGACAGTGAAAAAAAATCTCTAAAAGTCAGAGATAAAAAGGATATACTAGTGAAAAACAGAATCCGAAATGCCACAGAAGAAATTTTCTACACACATACAGCTCAAACAGTTTAATCTACATATCTTCAAAGCATCGCAATTGACGTAAACACTGCTAAAAATTTCGGAAAAGGATTTGGTTTTGATCAAGTATTTTAAAGGTCAGGCATTTTTTCCCCTTTTCGTCCTGAATTCATTACTTGGAAAATACCTTTAAATTTCCCCCTTTCAACAGAAGGGAATTTTTGTAGGGCTTAAAATTTAGATCCAACGAATCGCTTCAAGAATCTGCATTTCTTTGAACACATTCCATTCGGAATATTGGGTCGAAAGGAATTTCACGATAGAATACTTAACGACTTGATACTTGAAACAGAAGTGATAAAATGTTAAAGTGCTTAAGTAGAGGTAAAATAAAGTCGAGAAACCGATTTTCTGTTTTGTTGTTAGACGTTGAGGAATTTTGAGATGTCGTAGGATCCGAAATAACCAACAGAATTTAAATGTAATAGTTTCTGTATAGAATTGGAATAAATCCTAAAATAATTATTTCCTAACGGTCATCCCAAAAGGGTAGGGTATAACACAGGGTGTTCGAAAAGTAGGACTACATTTTCAAAAATCAATTTAAAATAAACAGAGAAAGATTTTCACTGACGGATTTTATGTTGCACAAAGAAAACATTTCAGTTTCTTTTCAATGAAATCCAAACTAGATGACGCAACTCCCCCGTTTTTCAACATTCTCGTCTCGGCTTCTCCGCAAAAACAAGCGCAAGTTGTAGCATGGTTTGCCTAATTTAAATCAGCAAACGTGTACAGAATAAAGGAGGCCCCACCACACTGAAGTTAGGAAGTGATAAAAAATTCCCCGGGCAATGGATCGATGGAGGAAGCTCAATAGCGTGGCCATTCAGGTCTCTGGACATAATATTTTTGAACTTCTTGTAGGGATACGGGGAAATCATGGTTTACCAGTTTTCAATGAGTGACACTGATGAGAGAGAGAAATGAAAAGTTGAACTACAGTGGTCATTCAGATTGTTGATCTTGCTATTCTTCTTAAAAAGGGGCTAGAAATCTCGTGTAGATTCGAAGCGTTGTGAGCAACTCATGATGCGTTTATTCAAATCGAGAAATAAAGCATTCTAAGAAAACTGTTCTGTTTTTTTTTATGAGAAAAAAAATGTTCATGTATATCTTTTTTTTTGTAATTAATATTTTTCGGTCACCAGGCAGGGCCGTTTTTAGCCTCCCTGGCACCCTAGGTACTTTAAATGGTTGCACCCTCCAATTTCCAGAGTACCCCCCCTTCTTCAGTTCTTACCTAGCCAGATTTGTTCCGGGAGAGATTTTCTCTCAACTCTTAAGGCCTTATCACACGTATACGTTTGGAACAGTTTTCCACCCAATTCCAAGCAATTTATACTAGCTGCCATAGCAACGGTTCCGAACAAGTTTTCCCTGGTGAGCTGAGAAAGGTGCTCCAAATAACAATTGCTTGAAATTCCAATCAATGGGGTTCTTAGGCACCCTACGTCATAAACAAGATGGTAGCTTCGATTTTATCAAACGCCTCAGATCTGACGTATAATATTTTAGTGGTGTATAATATTTTAAACAGAATGGTTCACCATTTCTGTTTACGCCCATCAACAAAAGCGCGAGCGAAAAAAATAATAATATTGGATGGTCGATTTCGTAACAGAAAAATCAGCGAGTAATGTTTCAATATGGAGAAAGAGCACTATTGACGTCAGAGCATGTAATTTTACTTACGGCAATCCTTCACCCTCAGATTGGGCGAAAAGTTGGGCCAAAAAGTTGCACGAAAAATGTACTTGTGATAAGGTCGTTATTCTTTTCCCTTTCTTTTTTTTGTTCTTTGGAGAGTCTTACCATCTATGGACCCACTGGCCGTGTTTTGGACTGACAGCCGTAAGGAAAGGATAGCGGCATGATTTGGTCACTTTTGTTTATTTTGTACCTTAGGGCATCATGGAACCCCCTACCCTTTTGTAAGTTAGTATAGTAAATTAATTAAATTAATGAAATCTTTTGCAATTACAGTATAGAGTATACATTATTGTATAAACTGTTTTCAATTTGTTAATTATCCTCTTTTTCATAGCTTATCGCTTTAACATCTGTTACCTTTCGACATCCTTATTCTTTGTTGAGTCACTCCCATTGTACTTGTATAACAAAGATTCCCAATGCGACGTACATTAAGATCAAATCAAATCACCTACAGACTCATATAGTTTAATTATATATATCAGATGAGAGATGAAGTACTTGCATCTAGAAATTATACAATTGTTTATATGTGCATATCTGAAGCAGGAGTTTCTTATTTTTCATTTCTTACTGCACTAAACTATCAAATGGCAATTCACTACATCTTTTTTTTTTATCTGTCTTGAGTTTTTTTTTCTTTTGTGATGCTTTTATTTGCATGTAGTCCAATAAAAATATAGCGGTCTCTTTTTGAAATTGTTTTCCATGCTTCCCTTTATAATTTTTACTAAGCGTTATTCTATATTATAATTTATATGAAATTCCTCAAAACAGATTGTTTCCTTTTTAACCCTTTATCTACCGCATTAAAATTTACTGCGGTTTTTTCATGAAAATTTTTTTTTTAATCACTATATTGAAAATTAAGGGATATACATAGACAAAATAATGAACTTCGGGAAATTTAATCAGTCAGAGCTAATTAATTAAAGGTATTCAACTGTAAAGTTTTAATTATATATACACACTGTTTACTTAAAATAAATAGTCAAACGTTTTCTGAGGTCGTCATCAACATACAAAAAAAAAAACTTTTACCTTTTGACATTATTTTTTCGGAACAAAAACGATCTTTGCAGTCCGATCAAAAAATGTCAGCTGAAAACGTAATTTCTGCTGTAAAACTATTCACCTTCCCCGCTAAAATACTCATCATAGAGTCCGTGTCGCCATATATCTTGGAAGAGGGGGATTTAAAAGAATATTCCTGCTAAGTATCGCCAGAGTATTCGTAAAAAAGGCTACTTTGTAGTTTTAAAGTGAGTGGTACCGTCGGTACATAAAGGGTTAAAATTCTTCTACGATAAAAACAAAAGCCATTTAATCACGATGGGTCGCATTTGTTTCATATAGCTGTTGCTTCCATATATAGATATCGTAACTTTATAAATGGTTCCAATTTTGTATTGATTCTATAATCCTTCCACTAGAGTTATTATTTTTCACTTTTTAAAACATTGTTTATCGAGATTATATCTCAAAAGCTATTAACGTAAAAATTTTTAAAAGAAATTTCGTCGAGTGAATAGAATTGGATTTTGTTGGTTTAAGTAGAAGAAAACTGTTCACTTTTATTTTGTTGAATTATGTCACGTTGTCGTAAAGTGAGCTTAAGGAAAATGCCTTTTAGAGAAAGAAAAGATAAGATAATAATGCCAGTCACAAGACAGACTTGAGGGCACACGAGCGTTAACCAGTAAACGCTAGAATCGTGTAGGCGGTTTGAAGTTACCATCTCCATGTCAACGACAGCTTCTGCTGCATGGACGGGGGAAAAAAGGAAAGAGAAAAAAATTATTTTATTTCTTTTTGGCACATTTGGAAATAAGAAATAAACACTTTCCGTGTCAAACGCGTGACAGAAGAAACAACAAAAGTCGGAAGATAAACTGATTATTTCATTTGGCATCTAAGATACGAATTTTGAAGAAAAGAATAACGGAAGACATTTTATCTAAATGTAAAGGATTAAATATTTAATAAATTGTAGCTTAAAAAAACCCCCTAAAAACATGCTGTTATAATTTATCGAACTAAGAAGTAAAAAAAAATTAATTCTTGTAATAAGAATACAATGATTAACGAGAAAATTAATGGCATTGTGGTAAAAGCATGGGGTACTTTGTACTACATTTTAACCCTAACTCTGCATTTTAGAACAGATCTAGTAAGGAATTATAACAATTGATATCGAGCACTCCACGCTTTTACCACGATATTAATTTTCTGGTTAATCATTTTATTCTTATATTAAAAATTATTTTTTACTTTTTTGTTCGATTCACTATAAAAGCGTGTTTTTTAGTTTTCTTAAACTTTTATTTATTTTTAATTTTTTAGTTCAATTACAATAAAAGCGTGTTTTTAAAATTTTTCTTAAAACTATTTTTTATTCATTGATGAATTAATTTTGTTTGTTTGTTGTATTTGTGTTTGTTGTATCGCCAATATGGAATTAGTCACCAAATTTGTTAATCCTGATGTCCTGATTAGGACAAAGGGACAAAATTATAAAATTATTGTATTGCCAGTAGTCCTTGACAAGTGTGCCAAATTTTGAATTAATCTGATCTTTTAAATATGGTAAAAATCGAGTTCAAAGATTCCGTTACATGCAAGTGAAACCTATAAAAGCGTGTTAAGAACATGTGTGTTATTTATTCCTTTTTTAATTTAATTAATGAATTGATATTTGAAAAAACTGTATTAACTTCAAGTGTCATCCACTAAAAGTTTTAAAAAATGTATTTGAACTTGAACGGATAAACACAAAACATTTTATAAACGATTAAAAATTTAAACAAGATATATATTTATAGGGAGAGAGTGAACTAAAGTAGGAATTGAAAAAAATAAAGAATTGGATGTAAATAAAAATAATTTCCAAATCAATTATTTTACTCAAGTGTTGAGTTTTCGACGGAAAACAATTGAAAGACTAAACAATTGAATTTTGCTGGAATAAATAATCAAAATATTTTTTTTCAAAGTTATAGAACCAAAATTTGTTTTCGTACAAAATAAATAACGAAAAGGTGTGATAACTGATTAGTGAGTACTTAGTAGAGAAGTACAAAGTACATCGCAGCAATTAATAACGCCAAAAAGATAAAAGATAACATTTTTTGCCAATGACTTGCAAAATTTATTTAAAAAAAAAAAGTTTTTCTAAAACTTTGTTTTTTTCCTTTCTTTCTTTATTTTTCGCTTTTTGAAGTTAGCGTATCCACATATAAGACGATCTTACTGTAACCCAGAAAAAGGCGAGCACTCGCGTGCGATACTAACACAAGATATCAATCATTGGCATGGTCCAAGTAATTTTAGCGCGTTTTTCACATGTTGTATTTTACATCAATGCAACTACTGAACTTTTTACTAACAGAAAGTAGTACTGTACCACTCCTCTAAATGTACTACTATTGAACTGAAAAGAAATAATGACACAAATCTGTATCAGCACTAAACTAGCGAAATTCAGGAAAATTTGCAGGAAAATTTAAATATGATTCAGCTCATCTAGGGCACAAATGCGACCAAATGCCGAAAACCCGTGGTCAATTGGTTGCTTATTGGCTGAGAAAAAGGTACGACAAAATATGAAACGAAGACGAGAACGAAGTCGAAATTTGCGTCCTAATAGCGCTTTTGTTCCACTACGTGAAAAACGCGCCAATTAGTGGTCAGGCGGGATGACTTAGTTTCACCAATTCTTTTTTTATCATGATTTTTATTAGACACCATTAAAATTGTGATTCCAGTAAATAATTTAATCAAGAAGAAGTATAATTTCCTACTTTTAAGGACTTTTTAATTTTTCTTCGATAATTTGAGAGAAAAAAACCCAATCAAACTGAACTAAAATCTTTCAAATGTGCGTGACTTTAATAAAGGAAACAAAACACTAAAACTTTTCTCTAAGAGTACAGGAATGATATTTGAATGCAAAACTGTCCTATTTTGCTCAATTTAGTGTAGTTTTACTGTCCTTTGATGATCAACAAATAACGTGTTGAACTTTTCTTGGTGTATTTTTGACAAGGCGCAGTGAGTCTGGTGATACATTTGTGGATACATAACTTTTTTGATGGAGTTTTTTAGGTTACATTAGAAAATTTTTCCTTTGAACTCAAACGTTTCATGTTCATCGCTTTTCTCAAAATTACTTTTGCCATCATGATTAATATCCATTATTTCATCAGGCTCTTTCCTTGCTTTATCAGTGCTAACTTCATCCAATATAGAACAGGGTTGATCATTTTTTTTATTTTATTTTCATTTACATTTATAAACGATATTGTGTCAGGTCATATTGTGCCATTAATTCGTTCACAGGAGAAATATCTAACCAGCTCATAGAACATATTTTGGAACAAAAATGGTCGCGCGGGGAACTCAGTCACCCCTAAGTACCTTAAGATTCCATGAAAACGTTTGCTTCTCCCACAAAAAGAGAGTGAGAAATGTGTGGCAAATACACACTAGAGTTCTCCTGAAGACTGGCATATAGGAGGATGCTGTGAAGAAGTCATTGTTAACAAATAAACAGTTTTCCCAGAATAAAGGATTTCGTTAGCCTGGGGTGATTCAGTGGCCCACGCGAATACTCCCGGTTTAAAAAGTGCTACAAAAATTATCGGTTAATACATATAAATACACGGTAAATAAGTGAAAATATACAAAACTACGTTATATATTTCACCATAGTAAAAATAATACTTTTTTGAAGAAATTAACAGCTTTTTTTCAGGTAAACTTTCCATGAAGCCAACTGGCCAGAAATTATTTGAAAACATTAGACAAAAAAAATATTCCAGAATATCAATTTTATGAAAAAACGCTATTATGCAGCATTGTGATTGGCTATATTATGAATTATCTATAAAATATATTAAAAAACACAGGTATATATATATATATATATACACACACAGTCGACTCTCGATAATTCAAGCCTTCGATAATACGAACTTCTCGATAATTCGAAGTATATGATCAGTCCGAACTCTGAGCTCTTGATATTTCGAACTAAAACAATATGTTTTTGTACACTCAATATTTCGAAGTAAAATCTGTGGCTGGCTAGACTACAACACGCAATAATTCGAAGTATATCTTATAAAACTCTCGACAATTCGAACCCTCACTGTCATGCACAGGCCTGCAGCACGCAGGTTGGAGCTTACTAGTTTTGCGTTGTATTATCTCTGCGTGTATCCCATGAAACGTATCCTCTTTAATGACCATTTGTCTGCTACCCTTTCTTAGTATTTTCCGGTTCCTCAGATGAAAAGACATTTTTATTGCTTTCATTCTTCATGTGGCCAACAACACCTATTGTCAGCCGTCTATATCTTTCGTTTTACACGTGACTTGCTGTATATGTGTTCATAAAGGATGGTCTGCTATTGTGAAGAAGAGATGCGTAGGATTGTGTATGCATGCAATGAATGTTTTCTTTTAATACAGGACTTTCAACTTCTGCATAATATTTATACTGTATAATATGTACTTTTTAAAAATACTTTAAAATAATTTTATACAAATGTACAATTGTTGTTTTATTACATAGTATAAGTTTAAATGTGTTAGAAAAATATTTCTCTTCGCGTATTTTGGGAATTTTTTTCTATCCTTTTTGATAATTCGAACTCTTGATAGTTCGAAGTTTTTCATGGTCCCTCCAACTTCGAATTATCGAGAGTCGACTGTATTTATATTTAGGTAAACTTGAGAAAAATTTATAATTCGCGACATGTTTACAGAGTGGTTTTTTAACAAAAAGCAAATATTTGATTAAATCATGGGAAATACAGTTATTATATTTATTTCTTTATAAGTTAAATTACGAAATCGGAGAAAGTTAAATCGGATGTTTTGCTACTTTGTGAAAAATATACTTAATGCGTTTAAGCTTCGTATAGCACTTTAAAATTTATTATCAATTCATCTGAACTTTTAAATTTAAAACTGCATTATCAGTCAGTCACCGAGAAGACCTTGCTCTTTGCTGTCAACAATTTTAATCTATATTATTTCAAGGGCATTAGATATCATTTTAAAATAAAATTGTTCAGTTTAAATATAATCAAAAAATAAAATAAAATCCTTATAATCAGATTATAAAACTCTTGTCAAATATAATTGAATTTAATCACAGCTTTTATCAATTGAATTTTGAAGTAAAAAATATAAATTTGGTATTGAGGAGTAAAAAAGCTTGCTCCCTAGAGCAGATAAGGCCAGATTTTTTAAATCTTGTTTTTAAATCTGTCGTTATTTTTCTGAATATCTGTATTTTATTTAATAAAGCAAACTATTGTTGAAGAAACTGTGCAGATTTCTTGGAAACTGTGAGAGTAACAGGTATGGAGTATTGTATATTTAATTTTAAACCCCTTCTTAAAACTATAATACATGATTTTTTTGTTAATTATTAGTGTGTAGTATAGCTGTTTTGATCATATAAAATAAACCTTACGATGTGATCAGTGCAGAAGATAATTGTTGAGTAATAAACTTTCAGAAATAAACATTTTTGGGTAGTCTACATTTGTGAAACATTGGCTTGTTTATAAAAAGAAAGTACAAATAAAAATTTTCATGGAACATGGAAATTCAATAAGATATTATCCGCTGAATCCAAAAAGCGCTGAAAAACTCCATATTATTCATTTATTTTTATAACTTTTAACCCTTTAATTGTCCAGCTATTTTGATGATTTTGGTACATAAATTGTAAAATCTTTTAAGGGTATTTTTTTTGTAAAAATCAACTGTTTAGTACAAAAAAAAGTATTCCTTAAATCTGATATTTTGAATTACATGCAGAGCAATTTTTAAGTTTTATGGCAACTATATATTTGTTTGAGGTAGTTGCCACACAACGTGGCAGTGGTAAAGTACGCTTCTAGTGGAGCATTATTTTCTAAACAAAATGAAAATAAATAAAAATTAAAACCTATTAGTATATATATATATATAGTTCAAAATAATTCAGTTTTGTGTGGAATAACTGGAAACACTTCCAAACACAGACCAACTCTGTAATCCTTACACCAGAATCCTGTTTCTTTTTTCCATTTGCATCCTATTTCGAACAACAAACTTTATAGAGTTTTGTAGGCTCACTTTTCGGAAGAGCAGGAGGTATATGGATGAAAATCGTCATTCGGTAAGACGGGTAGGGTTATCAACTGTGTAGTTGTTCTGCCAATACTCTTTTTGGGTCTTAAAACTTTCTGAATTCAAGTAAAATAAAACTAAAAACATTCAAATGGAATGGCTATCTATGTACAGTTGACTCTCGCTTCGATAATACGAACCTCCCGTTGATTCGAAGCTCAGTATATGCTCCAGCTCGGAAAACTCTTGATATTCCAAACTAAAACAATGCGTTTTGGTACACACTCAACATTTTGATCTGCACCTGTCTAGACTAGAACACGCGATAATTCGAAATTATCTTACATAGTTCTCGACAATTCGAGCGCACACTATCATGTAGAATCCAGTAGCAAATAGGTTGGAACTTACATGTTTTGTGTTGTATTTTCTCTGATTGTCTCCCCTGTAATGAAACCCTTTGAAAACCACCCGTCTGCCATCCCTTCTTTGTGTACTCGGTTACTCAAACAAAAATACACTTTTATTGATTTCTTTCTTCAAGTGGACAGTAGATCAGCCGCACTTACTGTCAGCTGTCCACATCTTTCATTTAAAACGTAGCCTTACTACTCACGCGTTCAGAAAGGATGGTCCACTATTGTGAAAAAGAGGTGCTTATGATTGTGTATTTTACGTCGTAGTAACATAACGATTTATGAATAATCTGTGTGACGTATAGTATGTGGCACCAAATAGAACATGGGTCGGACTAGACCCTGTCTTGAAGAACCATTGGTGTTGGGCAGTGTCCGAGAGAACCGATAACAGATTAAACAGTTTTGTAAAGATAACTGATTTTTTCGTCAAAAAAGATTAATTATGTATTTTTTAAATAATTGTTTTTAATACATATATGTATTCTTTTAATACAGGACATTTAACTTCTGTATAATATTTATACTGTATATAAAATGCACTTTTTGAAAATACATTAAAATAATTTTATACATGTACAATTGTTGTTTTATTGCAGTTTCAAATTTAAATGTGCGAGAAAAAATTTCTCTTCATGTATTTTGGGAATTTTTCCTCCCCTCTTGATAATTCGAAGTTTTTCATTGGTCTCACCAACTTCGAATTATCGAGAGTCCACTGTATGTAAAATAATCAAAATATTTAAAAATAAACATTAAAAAAATTGAAAATATGTCTGCGATGCTTAAAATAGTACCATAATTTTTGTTTGGGTTTAGCAGCACTCGAATGCTCCAATACATGAAAAAAAAAACACGAGTTTAAGGAAAAATTTTCTTTTCAATTATAATAATGAGATTGCTAAATATTCAATTAAAGCCCTGTCACTAGTAGTTTAAGTAAGTAATGTAAAAATATTTGAAACCAAAATATTGATGCTTTTTTTTCACTAAACTAATTTTCTAAGATTTAATTTAATAAAATATTTATATTAAATTAAAAATAAAAATCTACGTACTTCCAATATATAACTTTAATTTCTTAATTTTCTTCTCAAAATGTTTTGAAATTTAGAAAGAACGAATTTTTCAAAAACGTTATAAGAGCACCTTTTTTTTCTGTATAAATTATTGTAAAATGTATTATTGAATAAAATAAAAAATTATTTAATTTTCACTCTGAAAAAAATTGAATTGCACCGCTAAATGCACTTTTAAAAACTTTATATGATTATTCGGATGCCAGATTTATTAAACAAAATCAGTGAATTAACAAATATTATTAATATTTTGTGTTCAGTCGTCTGAAAGTAACTAAGAATCCTAACATTTTCTTATTTTAAATATGTATAGTGAAGTACGAATTAAGTTAAAACTTAAGACCTGAAATTAAATATGCTTGCACAGAATTCAAGGATTTTAATATCTGTAATTTATTCTTGTACTTCTCTTTTCCCATGTCAAAAAGGCTTACGACAGACGAACACAAGCCGTATAACATAAAAAAAATGTGTGAGAAAACTCTTTGCTTTGACTGACAGTTGATAAACAAACAAAAGAATTAATCACTTGCGCTTACACTTATTATGGAAATTTAATCAGGTATTTATGTTCTCTTTTTAGCTTTTTTATATTTTTTTCCCATTTCGAAGTTTTGATAGTATCAAGTACTTTTCTTTCAACATCATTTTCGTCACTTGTTTTCTAAACATAATATACCTTTCATAAGTTTTAATAAGATCTGTCAAGTTGATATGAAATAAGATTGCATTAAAAAAAAAGTTTAAATCTTTTAAATCTCCCTTATTTTCTATTTACAATATTTAATGCAATACAATAAAAAAGGGCTTCGAAATTTTTTTTTCAATAATACAATCTAGGATATAGGTTTCCAAACTTTTTTGAACTGCCCCCCCCCTTTTCTAGTGAATATTTCAATACCACCCCTCCCACTCTAGAGAAATAAGAGTGTACATAATACATGGTGAAAAAATAAGAATTAAATTTCAAAAAATATTCTATTACTAAAATAGAATATATTTTTGAGTTTAATTATTTTCTTAAGCCACAATTTTTTTACTTGCGAATCTGAAATAGCTATTGCAACGAATATATTTAAATGTGTACTACATATTTTAGTCATAGATAAGGTATGGTTCGAATTGAAACGAGCTACTAAATTTCTTTTTCATTTAAAAGAGTGGAATAAAAGTTTTAGCTTATCTGTTATAAAGACAGGGGTTTTGATGATACGAAGCAATTCATAATAAACTATTGCTTTCAAAATAAATATAAGTTGACAGTTTCAGCCTTTAAAGAATCACACGTTAATTCTTGGTCAACATATTTAATTATGTTTCTTGGACAAAATACAAAATTAAATGCAGTGGACGAAATATTTTTCCTACTCCTCACAGACTAAGACAACACGTGCACTACAGGAACATAAAATGCACTATATCATTCAATTTAATGTATTGTAATATTTAATCTGAATGTATTGTAATATTTAAGTTTTCATCCACTTACCGAAATATGTGAATTTTCGTACATGTGATATAGAAATGATTTATAAATATATGCAATCAACATAATATAAAGTTTACTTTTGTTAATACATAACCAGCTTTTTATTAGTCTTTTTTAGACTATATTTGGTTAATCTGCTCACTCCCCTCCGTGCTATCTCAATGCCCCCTAATTTTCCCTGGGTCTTTTACTGCCCCCCTGAAAGTCTCAAACGCCTACAAGGGGGCGTTGTCGCCCACGTTGAGGACCTATGATCTAGGATAAAATAGGAATTTTTTTTAATCTCAACTACTTCCATTACAATTTGAAATAAAAACAATATTTTTTGTCTACTTTATTCAAAATACTAGATTTTTATTTCTTACTGTGATATGATTCTAAAAGTTCTTAATATGTAAAACATTCGTTCAAGAACTTGTAACGGGCACTATTCGGGTTCTTCTACTGACCCTCTTGAAGAAACTATTCTTTAACCGTGATTTTAGTTTAAAAACCGTTTTCCGTAGAGATGACTTGGTTTTATGCAAATGTGTAACTACTATTTAAACCCTGACGTTAGATATGCAAATTTAATTGTTGATCGTTAAGAAAACGCGTGAAATCTAAGAATAAGAGAGGGTGAATTGCGACTGAAAGGTCACGCGCGTTCTGAGATTAATATTCGTCATAGAATATACCAGAAGTAGTGGAAGTAAATATCATTGCCGCTGACCGAGCTATCGAGCTTCGAGAAGGATTGTCACTAGAAGCATCGATTGATGCTAAGTGGTTTTTAATAATTTTATATGTCGGATTAAGTGTTAGGATTTCAGATTGCTTCCGGAGTTGAGATATAAGGTTGTATATTTTCATTAAGTGTTAAAGATAGAATAAAAGCAGATTTTTCTTAAGATCATGTCTACTTCATCCCCGAACCCTCTTACACCTGTTACCTTCAAGTCGCTACAAGAACAGTTAAATGTTTTACCCTTTATCTACAGACGGTACTTATAAGAACCACTCACTTTAAATTGCATAGATAACCATTTTTACAAATACTTTGACGATACTTAGCAGAAATATTCTTTTAAGTCCCCTCTTCTAAGATATATGGCAGCACGGGTTCTATGATGAGTTTTTTAGTGGAGAAAGAGAATAAAGTTTTACAGCAGAAGTTGCGTTTTCAGCTGACATTTTGATCGGATTGCTAAGATTGCCATTTTTGTTCCGAAAAAGTAGTCAATGTCAAAAGGTAAGTGACTTATTTTTTTTTGTATGTTAATGAAGACCTTAGAAAACGATTTGACTGTTTATTTTAAAAGAACAGCGTATGTAATTAATTTTACAATTGAATATCTTTAATTAATTAACTACCTCTTGCGGATGAAATTTCCCTAAGTTGAGTATTTTGTTTATGTTACCCTTAATTTTAAATGTGTGACGTACATGACCTGCTCTCGGACCCGGCTAGAGTTGTGGGAGGAAGTAAAGGATGATTCGCCATAATACTTTTCAACTACTTATTAAGCCACTAATTATCAACAGACAATTCAAGTATTCAAACAATATGAGATGTTCAGATTACGAGCAATAGTAATAGGGGATTTAACTACGAGAGACGCAAAATATAAGAAGACTTCGATTAAGTTGATCTTCCTTTTATGGATCAATCCACTACTTTAATATTTGAGTTACAATTTAGCTATGGTGACCAATCGCCACTTAAATATCTTCAACTATCAATGCACGATCAATGTTTTCTATTACCTGTTCTTTAGATATCTTTCCTTGTCGAAAACTTCTCTTTATTTCAATCTCCATGTAACTCCGTCTCTCCATCATACTGATAGAAAAACTGTACTACATATAACTGCCATAATCTGCACATATTACGGTTTCTTCTTCCAAAAGGGTTGGTTGTGATTGCTGGCCCAAAGGTTTCCCAAGAGGATTAGTTGAAAGACGATTACAGATCCGTCACAAATGAGGTGATTCAAAAAAAATATTGCATGAAAAAACTGCAGTACATTATAATGCGGTAGATAAAGGGTTAAAGCAAATTCCCTCTTACGCTCTTTCATGCTGTTCTTTATCTGAATTAGTAGAATGTAATTTCGTCTTCCGACTCACAAAATGGCGGGTTAATCTAATAAACAATGATTATAAAAGAATCGATCACTATTATAAATGTAATAACTCGGTTATAATTGCTAAAGTCTCCCTCTGATAAGCAGTTCAAGTTTTTATCCCTATCAATTTTAACTTTCTAAAACATAAAAAATTGTAAATAAAAATTATAATTTATAGCTTTGTGAAGTACTTTCAATCTATATATTTTGGATGCATATTTAGAGAGAATACCTCTATTGGAATTTTTGAATTTTTGAAAGTAATATTAATCCTATGGAAATTCTATTTTATTTTCTCAAATCTGCATTATTACATCGAATTGAAAGCAAAAAAATAGTAAACGTTTATTTGGAAGAAATTACATAAACACTTATTACCATTAATTTAATAAAGTAAAACAATGAATGGAAATATAACAGCACAGTTAAGGTCAAAATTAAGACCGCCTCAGTATTACAATATCAAACTCAGGGTGATTTAAATAGTGTAAATAATTGATATCTGGATGTGTAATTCTTTAGTATTACTTTCTGTTGTATTTACTTTATGTTAAAGTTGTAATATTCGCAAGCAACGACGTTCCTTACATCATAGTGGTGATTCAATGATAACTTGGTGAAATGTTGACAATAGAGCCAAGTTGGCATCCTTTTTGGCAACTATTTTTGGAAAGTTGACGACCACATGGATGCTTCTGGTAACTACTGGATAAATCTATTAATATCGCAATCTAATGTAGTAGGAGGAACTTTCGAGAAAGATCCGTGTGGCCTATAAATAGGGAGGCACTCGCCGAAAGTCAGCCTGAATTGTTTTGTCCGTTGAAGAGTTGACTGGAGATTAGTTTCTACAATCAAGCGAATAATCTTAAATATTACATTTTTGTATTTTTAGTCACAGCCGGCTGGGTGGCGTGGTTGGTTTGTCGCTGGCCTTCTGCACCCAAGGTTGCGGGTTCGACCCCGGCCCAAGTCGGTGCATTTTCATGATGCAGAAAATCGACAGTGGACATGTCGTATGATTACGCGGCATGTAAAAGATCCCTAGAGTGTCTGTTTGGCTTGGATACTCTCGACAAAATTAAATCCTAGTACTAGTTCGCATCGCCAAGAGCTCAGGTGCCTCCCTCTGTGGAGAAAACTGGGCGTCAAAATTACTTGCTGTAATTGGTATCGCCTATATGGTGCAGCGCTAAAAAGTTATACCAGCTCCTGGGGAATGTACTACGTCTGCAAAGGTTTAAAATACCAATACGCAGCCCCACTGAAAAAAAAATTTTAGTCACTGATAGTTGTGTCTGAACGCTGTAGAAGGTATAAAGACCTTCTGGGATTAATTTTGCGAATTTTGCTGCTGCATCCTGTACTTATAAAAGGGTTTTTTTTCTCCTCAATGCATTTTCATCACTCTTAAAGAACTGCTTTGCTCCTTGAGACTTATAGCATAAAATCTTCGAGCCCCGATCGACGTAACAATATAATATAAAATTTGAGTAAGAAACTTTATATTGAGCACACAAATTGATAAAATAAATAGTTGCTGTAAAAATGTATTCATTGCGACTAAAACAAACACCTCTAGCTGTTATTGAAGGTATTCGACTGGTTGCGACAACTTTTTTTTAAAAAAAATGAAATATGTGGATATTTTGTTGTTTTTAGATTTTTCTTAGTACATTTGAAGAAAAATATGCTAAAATTAAAAAGAAAAAAGAAATTATTATAACTAAAATGAGAAAAAATGGGTAAAAATTGACAAAAAAATAAGATAAACGTGGCCTATTCTGTTCCAAAGACTTATGAACAAATTTTCAATTTTCAATTCTAATGTGTTTCTATGTTATTCATTTTTAAGTGGCCTTCAGGATAAGAGATATTTTATTTTTACAAAAACTAGAGCACTTTATCTCAGTTGTTATATGAAATTGCTTAAAAGACAGTGACTGTATTAACATAAGAGACTGTAAATTTTGAGATAAAACAGTGATTGATAAATCTGAAAGTGAAAACACTTCTACTATTATACAGAATTTACACAAAAAATTTCAGTTAATTTTTTTCAAAACTTTTTCAGCAATCGCTGGCCTTGTTTGAGTATTTAAAAAAAAACGCATTTCGAGAAAAACGCGCTTTAAAGTATGGCATCTTGCTTAAAGTAATGTCATCTGCTTTTACTAAAACACGGTTTTTTTTTTTTGTTTTTTTTTTTTTTTTTTTAAAGTCAACGGAAAAAATAAACGATTAAAAAAAAAAAAAAAAAAAAAAAAAAAAAAAAAAAAAAAAAAAAAAAAAAAAAAAAAAAAAAAAAAAAAAAAAAAAAAAATGTTAAAAGTATAGTCATTACATAAATAATAAATGCGTATTTTTTTTTTTTTTTTTTTTTTTTTTTTTTTTTTTTTTTTTTTTTTTTTTTTTTATAAAAAGCAATAAAAAAAAAAAAAAAAAAAAAAAAAAAAAAAAAAAAAAAAAAAAAAAAAAAAAAAAAAAAAAAAAAAAAATACTATAAAATAACATTATACAAATATTTGCCAAATTTTGGCAAAATTCACAATTTTAACTTAATTTAATTATAAATTAATGACAATTTTAAATGAGTCAGTGCTTTAAAAAAAGGAATGTTAGAAGCATTATTATATGTTTGATCAAACATTTCCCATCCAACAATGGGATACGAGTAAATTCAAATTATTTTTTTTTATTAAAAGAAAACTTACTTGAATTTTTACAATATGAAACGCATTTTGTAAAACTTAAAAAAGGCGTCTATAATATTAATAACTATTCATGCCAGCTGAAAACTTTTAGAAATGTCTGGACAGTTTTCTTGACACTTTATAGTTTCTAGAACTTTATGTAGACAGATTTTTGCAGACACCTATTCTACACACTTTATAGAATATACACCTTTTTCCTTAAGGTATCCTACTACTTGTGATTTTTTAAAAAAAAAAAATGTAGGTATAGGTATATTTTTTGTGGTTTTTAGGTTTATTAAGTACACTTTTAAGAAACATATGCTAAAATTACGAAGAGAAAAAAAATTATTACAAATTAAGGGGAAAAAGTGGTAAAATGTACAAAAAATTACATAAAATGGCCCGATCTGTACAAAAGGTTTTTGATAAAAATTTCAATTTTTCAATTTTGGTGTGTTGTTTTGCTATTCATTTTGGAAATGACTCTAAGGGTAAGAGATATTTTAATTTTTACAAAAGCTAGAAAATATTAGTTATTATATGAAATTGCTTAAAAAAAAGTGATTATTATTTTCACATAAGGAACTGTAAATTTTGTAATAAAACAGCGATTGATAAATATTAAGACTAAAACACTTCTACTATTATAAAGAACATACATAAAAAATTCATTTAATTATTTTCAAAACTTTTTAAGCAATCGATGTCCCCGTTTGAGCATTTAAAACAAAATTCCGAGTAAAACGCATTTTAAAGTACAACACACACCTTGTTTAAAGTAGTGGCAGCTACTTTTACTATAACCCTTGTAGTTTCTGTGCTAGTGAAAGGAAAATAATAAATTGGTATTTTTATAAAGCTAATATAAGATGACCTTTAAAATAAAATCATAAAAAGTGACAATTTTTAGCAAAATTTACAATTTTAGAGTAGTCGTATACCTTAAAAAGAGAATACGTAATGTAATTTTTTTCCAAAAGTTACTGATCAAGTTAAACAGTAAACCATGTTAGGAGACTGTCTTTACAATAGAATTTATATATACATTTCTTACATACTTTGTGCATCTTTGAAGGAATATAAGTCAGAAAATATCTTATATGATTTAGCAGAAATCTTAAATTATTTTTATGGCAAATTGTTATTTTTAATTAAAAATATCTTGATGTACTTAAAAATTATTCATTCTTATTGTTTTGTAAATGTTATATGTTTGTATAAATTACTAATCATATATCTATCCATTTTACATTTACAGTCGGACTCCGATTTAACGAATTCATTTGGACCGAACATTTTGTTTGTAAATTCGAGGTCATTCGTTATATCGGGGTGCAAACAAAATACAAAATTTTTTGCATTTGTCTTTTGGAAGTTCTGTAAGTTTACAAAAAAATTATCTATGGTTAGAAATTACGCACTATTATTCAACAGCTAAAGCTCTATTAGTGAATTATTATGCACCAGTAAGTTGGAAATTTTTAAAATACTGCCTGAGACATGTTTGAAAACCTTTTTGATTCCATACTCGAATCAGTTCTTTTTAGACTTTATACAAAGAAGATAATACTGCATCATTTACATTTTGTTACATAAGAGAGATGTGTTTTCATGTTTTTCAAAAAATGTAAAATATTACGAAATGTAACAGTTTTGTTAGGAGTTTCATAATCTATTTCTGCATTAGAATCCCTATTCATTGGCTGAGCAAATCAAGAATATCCTCAACTTCAGTTGCACATATAGGCAGTCCATTTGTCAAATAAAAAAAAATCGTTAAACCGGCACATTTCGCGCAGTGTGTGTCATACACACCGTCCAACTTTTTCAACGCTCCTTTTGAAACTTTTTTAGAAAATGGATAGTTTCTCGTGTAGCTGACTTTAAGGTCATATCCTTTAAGGGGCTTTAGCTTGTAGGCGTATTCTAAACATATATTTTTGGATATCGCATCTTCAGCTATATCATACCCTGCAAGTGAATCACCGTTACAGTTCTGAATACATGAGCACGTTTTAAATCTTATTTATGCTATGGCGTATTATTGTAGTTATGATGAAGAAATGTGATATTTCAGTAAGTTAATAGAAACAGTTTTTAATAGATATAGTATAATAGTATTTTCGGAGAAGAAATTCTCTTCGCGGTTATGATGAGGAAAAATCAAATGATGAAGAGTATAATAGCAAATATGATTCCTCCACTGAAATCGATCCAGATTTGGAAAAGAAAGACACAGTTGAAAATAAATGTTTTATATGTAGAGACGCAAAAGCATTTGAGAAGAACGTAATTTTAAAGGACATAAATGGTACACATCCTATCCACTTTCAGGTTAAACTTTTGAAGAAAAAAAACTATTGCTTGAACAAAATAAGAGAAAATAAAAAATAAATTTTAAAATTTAAAGATTAGAGAAGTTTACTCCTATATGTTTAGTTTGAAAAAGATACAGGTTAAAAAAATAATAAAATCCAATGAAAACATCGCATTTACTCACGACGAGATTAAAGAGTTTTATAAACAATACACTGAATGCCCTTATAAAAACAGCAGAAAAACTAAATTTACGTGTTAAAAATGTAATAAACATGTTGTGTTTCGAACTTTTCTTCCTTTTAAACCTTTGTATACAAATTTTATGGTAAAACACAATGTAAACACCCTTGGGTATGACACACCCTGCGCGAGAACTTTGTCATTTTTTTCCAGCGAGTGATGCCGGGTTAAAATGTTAAAATATCCGCTGCATTGGGGATTGGGATGATATAAGAAAGGAATTTCCTGTCCTACTCCACTCACACAATCGGATACATTCATAACTCATCAGCACTCCTGAAATCAAAAATGATTATCCTTTTCCGTTGAAATTTGTTGCTACCTAAAAAATCTTTTTTTGTGTGTGTGTGTTCGGGAGATATGGAAAAAAAATGCATTTGTTTCTATTACAAATTAATAAAAAAAATTTTAACTGTTGAAAAAATTCAATAATTTCGGGTTGATTATGTGTTATTTTTGTTGCATTTATTTCAATTTTGGAAAGAGAAATTTTCGTTAAATGGGGGTTTGTTAAAACGGAGTCCGACTGTAATTGCAATTTTTATTGATTTAATACAAATCAATTGCTTCCTGGTCATATTTACAGAAATTCTCAACAACTCTTAGGAATCTCGTGATCAAAACAGGATGAGTATTTTGAGCTTTCTTAAGAACTTAAGCAGAATATTTCTTTATTTAACAGGAAGTAATATAAAACCCAAGAAAGCTTCTTTTGGTGCAAGAAATATGTTTTTTTTAGAAAATAGAGAAGTCGACTAACTCTTTTTTGTGTTAAATTCGAGTGATCATATAAGACAAGTTTGAGCCTTATCAAGATTTTAAGGCGATATGGTACCATCTTCACAATTTTTTTATTTTTAATATTTGATATTTGGTTTTAATTGTATTTCATAAAAGTTAATATTTAATAATAATTCCATACAAAAAATTTTTAATTTGTTGCAAAATGTTTGTAAAATTAAAATTTTTTTAGCTTTCCTAAGCTTACCCTAATGCTTTTTTAAATATGTCTCTTTTGTTTCAAAATTTTTTTTCCAAGTACCTTATAATGTACTACATAAAACTGTGCATGGGCTTTTTTCTGCTGCTGCTCTTTAATTTTTTTATAGTTAAACTTCCAAAAATTCCCCAAAAAATATTAATTTTGATTTTGAAATTTTTTAGAAAAATATGAAACATGTTAGAGCTAATTCCATGCACAGTTTTACAAACCATTCATTTCAGAACATGTATAAAACATTTCAAACCCATACTTCAATTATCAAAAAAGCCTTAGGGTTTTGAATAACAGTATATGTACAAAAATTCAACATGGAGAAATATGAGTTTGAAGTTTTCATTCCATGAATAGCATGATATAATATTTATCGAATAGTCTGAAACTTTTATGAAATGTTAATTAGCTTATTTAAAACTACTTACCATAAAAAATTGCACAAATGTAGAACAATATGAAACAGTATACTGCCATAATGAATACATAGAAAAAAACGAATGAAAGATCAATATTTCATAAAACTTTAACCTAATAATTACAAAAAAAAAAAAAAAAAAAATACACACATTTCAGAGCTAATTCCATGTTCAGAGCTAATGCACAACATGTACAAAGATGTTTATTTTTTATTTCCATGATTTTAAAAGCCTTCGCATGTTAAATATTGTACACGAATGAAAGCAAAATCAAATAGCAATTTATAGGTAAAATACATTAAAATCTAAGAACTGTATATGTGCATTTGCTTAAATAAATATTTTAAAATATTTTAATAATAAAAGTGTTGAATCTCGCACATATGGGATATATATATATATATATACAGGGTGTTTCATAAATGATGGGAGTAACTTTAAGGGGTGATAGTACACATCAAGACGAGTAATAGTAAATAGGAAACCAAGTGTCCCAAACGTCTTCCGAAGGAGAATGGCGACATCAAAGTTTAGGGACCTAAATTTCAAATGATGATAAAAAACGGAAAAATGGATCGATTCATTTGCGGTTTTCACTAAAATCATTCTTTAAATTAGTAATTTCTTCAAAAAAAATTTAAAGACAAAATTAAAAAAATGCCGTTAGAGGGCGCTCTAGACTTTGGAGTACCGAACAACTACCTTTTACCAGTATTTTTTTTTTTTGTTAAATGTTTACAAAAACTTAGATTTCAACTTGAATTTTGAGCGCAAATTGAAACCATCGGGAGCGGCGCAAATGTAACCGCGTTCGGGGGGGGGGGGGATTGAAATGCTCATATGTAATGATCAAAATAAAAAACGATAAAGCAAACTTTAAGAGGCGATAGTACAACACCAAAACAAGCAACATTCATCAAGGAAATCATACTCGTAATTTTAACCCGAAGGTGCGTTTAGTTAGAAGGCGCTGAAACAGATTTCGTTTTAAGAGACAAAAAAGGAAACAGAGAACATTTACGCTATAAAAAAAGTTTAATTAAAAATGATTACAATAGCTGTTCGAAAAACTGACCATTACAGGCGATGCATGCGGTACAACGGCGAAGAAGGGATTCACGAACCCTCTGAAACACGCCAGGAGTATCGCGCACCTCTCCTGCAGCTGCCGAAAGTCTGGCGACGAGTTCTTCTGCAGATTCGATAGGTGTCTCATACATAAGACTCTTCAGGTGTCCCCACAAAAAGAAATCCAGGCATGAAAGATCGGGCGATCGCGCTGGCCAAGGGACAGGACCACCTCGCCCAATCCATTGATTTGGAAAGGTTGCGTTTAGATAATTTCGCACCTCTGGTGCAAAATGAGCTGGTGCTCCATCTTGCTGGAACCACATTACTCGCCGGATACAAGGGGGAACATCTGTCATCATTTCCGGCAGCACCTGTTGCTGAAAGGTAAGATATTTTTTTCGATCCAGGCGTTCTGGCAGAAGATAAGGTCCAAGTAGATGGTCACCAATTATTCCTGCCCAAACATTTATGGAAAATCGTCGCTGATATGCATGCGTAGAAGACGCATGTGGATTTACATCTGACCATTGATGTGAATTGTGGGTGTTAAATGTACCGTCACGTGTAAATGTACATTCATCTATAAAAAGCACAGTTGCCCCAAAATCGATATTTAGGGTGTTCTTCTGCAGATACCAGAGAGCAAAATCCATTCGACGAGGAAAATCCCTTTGAGTCAGTTCCTGGACTCGTTGGACATGAAAAGGATGCATACTTTCATCCTTTAATACTCGCCATGTCGTGGAGGGTGATACTTCAATTTGACTAGCCACTGCTCGCGTGCTTGTATTTGGATGATCAGCCACCATATCCAGAATTTTTCCTTCCACAGCTACCGTTCTGTTAGACTTTGCACGGCCTGCATTTGAACGTGCACCAAAAAAGGATCCTGTCTCACACAACTGTCTGTGCAAGCGGACAAAAGTTTTATCATTAGGCAACTGCCTGTTGGGAAACTTTTTTTCCGTACAATCGTCGCGCCTCTGTACTATTTCCATTTGCAGTTCCGTAGATGAAGTGCATATCAGCCTTTTCTTGATTAGTGAAGGGCAACATCTTTCGTTACGTTTGTACCGTGATTTACACTTGCACACTCGGGTCAGTGGCTTTTATCTTAATAACAATTTGCGTATGCGTTCTTCTTCCCCATATCACAATTTCATGTTCTTCTTCCAGAAACTTGCAGCTATAACGCTTGCATGGATAAAATTTGAAGATGCTCTAACACGTTTGTGTTTGAATTCAAATCATGCATTTTCTAATCAAAGTTGATTGTTTTTATGTTGTACTATCGCCTCTTAAAGTTTGCTTTATCGTTTTTTATTTTGATCATTACATACGAGCATTTCAATTTTTCCCCCTGAACGAGGTTACATTTGCGCCAGTTAACCGCTCCCGATAGTTTCAATTTTGCGCTCAAAATTCAAGTTAAAATCTAAGCTTTTGTAAACATTTAACAAAATAAAAAAAATACTGGTAAAAGGTAGTTGTTCGGTACTCCGAAGTCTAGAGCGCCCTCTAACGGCATTTTTCTAACTTTGTCTTTAAAACTTTTTTTTAAAGAAAATACTAATTTAAAGAATGATTTTAGTGAAAAAAGCAAATGTGAATCGATTCTTTTTTCCGTTTTTTATCATCATTTGAAATTTAGGACCCTAAACTTTGATGGCGCTTTTCTCCTTCGGAAGACGTTTGGGACACTTGGTTTCCTATTTACTATTACTCGTCTTGATATGTACTATCACCCCTTAAACTTACTCCCATCATTTATGAAGCACCTTGTATATATCACCAAAAACAAATGTATAAAAATGGGAGAGTTTTTCTATTCTTTTTTGCGAATTAGATTTTTAATTATGCGAGTTACCAAAGATTTAGTATTTGTTCTTTGGGACAATCCGTTTTGAAGTTTTAATTTCATTCATAATAATATTATAAAAAGTACGCACAACTTTTAAATCTTGACCAAATCCATTTGATCTTCCCAGTAAATAATTCACAAACTAGAATTTTTGCAGGAATTGCGCAATTCTTTCTTAAAATGATTTATTACTGCATATATAATGTCAATATCATTGATGCGCATTAGAAAAATAATTAATTCATTTTTCAGGCTCTTTTCTTGCAGATAATCTGAAATGTCGGCGTGGTAGTTGATGTTTGGCATCAAACATTGCTCCATTACTTAATGAAAAATGCAGGTAAAGCTTTGAAATTTTGCTTTCATGTTTATAAAGATTCGAGGTATGAAATAAGCCAATAAAAAATTTTCGACTGTTAAATGATTTTTAGGATACCATATCACCTTAAGGATTCATGATTTTTTTTTGAAGCATAGACTCAAAATACAATGGAAAAGCATGAATATCAACAAGACTAATCTTAAATAGAATTAGGTTCATATTAACTTTCTCGTTGGGATGGCAATTTCAACTTGCAATCACACCTTTAAAAATAACCGTTTGAGAAATAACAATATTCTCAGATTCTAATATCAGAACGTTATCCCTGCTTAAAACCGTTTTAGCCCACAGAGTAGCAAAAATACGATTCAACTGCGAACTTTACGTGGTAGCATATTTCTTGTGAAAGTAATACTGCAGACCTTGTTTCCAGCTCTGATCCGTTACTTACCACAAATAACGGACTTTTGAAAAATAATATCAAGGATCATGATATAAAAAAAGAGTTTAAAATCTTTCCATTTAAAAACTTCTTCCTCTCAAATGTTTTCCTAAATAAGATTTTGGTGCTAATTGGAAATACGAGTGCTACGCGCCAAGCTGGTGTTTATGTATGGGTGATAATATTACAATATGCTTACCTTGATGTTTTTATTGTATGGCAATGTGGTTGCCATGAGATAACCTTTTTTAGAGTAAATTCTTATTGGTTTTTTTTCACCGAGATAAACCTATTAATTTCAGACGATTTTAATTCGATTTCTTTAAAAATTTAACCATTTTCCTTACATTTGTTCTTGAAGCTACTTTTTCAGCCTACTGTTGTATTTTGTGCTATTTTAAAGTATGGGTTTCTCTAATAGCATTGATGAGTATTAGGACATTTTTAAAAGGAATATGAGTGGTGTGCTTTTCATATTATTGCTTTAATCCCACAATTCCACTTAATTTTACCTTTAAATAATACTTTTAAACGTTCCTTATTTGATGAAATTCATTAAAAGAATTCGCAGTTTTTGGAACATTGGAAGTTATCAGCAATTATTAACTGACATTCATTCTTAATTTTAATACATACAAATTATTATTATATTATTTTATTTATTCTAATAATAATTTATTTATTTCTAATGATTATGTTTTTTGTAATAATTATTATTATATTGCACTTTTTACTTTTTCTTTGTAACTGCTATTATTTTTATATGTGAATTATTATATATAATAATTATATTATATTATGTGAATATTTTATGTTTAACAATTAATATTTAATTATATTATATGATTATTATATATAATTATTACTATTAAATTATATTATATGATTATTATATATATCTATTACTATTAAATTATATTATATATTATTATATATTGCATAAATATGCATTATTATATATAGCCTAGTAAATTTTTAAGCAGTGTATTATAAAATAAAATTTGGATGGATGAATTGAAATTTGTGTGTGTGTGTGATTGCCATTTTTAAAGACATTTGTGTCTTTATATAAAAACAATGGTTGTGTTCAGTATAATATAATATTTTAGATTTACTATGTCTTAGTGAAATTTGAACCACTGAGGAGCTACGAAAAATTTAAATTAGTGTGGAATATTGATATGAAAACCTCCGAAAGTACAACATCTTTTTCTCATTGTTTCATTTCTAATCATAAGAATACTCAACTATACAGAAAGCTTTTTGCCACGACATCAATGATAGTGAGAATTTAAGGTATTCAAACACGTTGAAAATAACCAAATTCAATCAAGACAGATAATTTTGTTTTTTATTTTATTGAATACAGCTATATTTTGACTTTACGAAATATACTTTGTTTTCTTTCTACACTACCTAAAGGCCAAATTACAATCAATTTTATAAATTTTGAAAAACCGGAAGTGGGGTTTTGATCTACCAGAAGTGGGCTTTTAAATGGCTCAAAATCTATCATGGCGAGTCTGATAACTCAAAATATTTCGAATGTATTTCTATAAAACCTCTTGAACCTGATATTTATGTTATTTTCTAGAGAATGTACTAAAATATTTCTTATTGTGTGAAAACTTTTTGAGTTATGGCTTGTTATTTAAATAATGGTTTCATAAAAAATGTAACATTTCTTATAATGTTTACTCAATCAGCTCTAAAATTTTTAAATTTTAATAAAAAATTAAAGTTTTAGTACATTTTCTAGATAAATGCATCTAATTTGTTTTAGTAATATGATATATGTTTATTACTTTTTTCTATAACTGCTTTGAAGTTTTTCAAAAATATTGCTAAAATTTCACTTATAATTGTGATTTTTGTAAAATTCAGGTAATTTATTTTAAATTTTGATAGTTTTATAGTAATATGTATTGGTATTGAGTCCTAAAAGAGCATTTATAATGTTTTAGTATGCTATTTTGTTAAAAAGTACTCCGATCGTGTTCGGAGACCTGAAACAAAAATAGGCATTTAGCATTTTTTAAATTCAATTGAATGAAACGTACTTCTTTTTTTAATAAAAAATGATTTATTATTTAAAAATACAAATAAAATATGTGCACAAAATTTAGACTGGAAAAACAAAGGAGTACATTTCACTTTCATATGCCTTTTAAACTCATTCATTAATTGTAATTTGTATTTTAATGAAATACAGATAAATGGATTAGAAATTATGGGAACATGTTTTTTTGACCTTTAACTGTAAAACTCTCATGTTGTTCATTGGCTTTTTGGAGCCATTTAGCCATATAGTAATCAGTAAGCTTGCCTCCATATTTAGCAGGTAAGACTGAAGGAGGGAAGTAATTCAGTAGATCTGTAGGAGATGAATGAAAATAAAGCTGCAAAAACAAATATATATATATATATATATAAATTAATAACCTGAAACGACGAATTGCATTCAGCAGATTTATGAATTACTGTAATATAAATTTATTTATAATACATTTGACTTTTATTAGTTTTAAATTACTGAATAACGTGCATTTAAATTTATTTGAAAATAAATTTAATATTGAAATAAAATTTCAAAAACTGATATGATATAGAAATAACAAAAATGTTTGAAAATTTACTTACGATTCTTCGGAGTTTTTCAGACATAAAGGGCTTAAAGAGTGTCAACATAGTAGAAAGTAAGAAATTTCCATTAACGCAGTGAATTTCTAAATACCTCGCTGGTACGCAGTCCTGTCCATGAAAAATGTAAAGTAATCAATATATTTTTTTGCTCAAAATGATAAATCATGTCCATAAAACAATCTGTCTTTCTCTCTCTTTCGCGTTACTAATATATTAATTATTGTTATACTGTTAAATAGGGATATAGCTCTTTATACTAAATAGAGATTATATATATAAATGTGTATGTATTCTTTTTATAAACAAATAATTTCCTAAATTTATTTTTCTAACTCACGGGCCGTTGTTACTAATCTCCCGTCTGGTCAGACAAAGTCAAATCAGATTAGCGAAACTGCTCACTTTAATGAAGTCTTATACTAGAAGCTCCAGTTCAAGGCAGTACACGATGTGCTGAGGTGAAGCCAGTTCTAGCTGGCATTTAGGGTGAAAAGTAAATCTCTTATTGTTTCCAGAAAATGTGAGACATTTTAAATGCCCACTGGCAAGTCGGGCAGACAACATTTGAACTGTCTGCAACAAGAAAGAGATAAAGAAAGTCATGGACTTTTGCCTTTATACCATTTATAAAACGGAGATTTCAACCAAATTTTCTATTTTTTTTGGGGGGGGGGCTCTTTTGCCTTGAGAATAATTCTAAATATGTGAGCGCTGAAGTGGAAAAGACAGAATGGTCTAGTCCAGTTTTCGGCAACCTATGGCATGTGTGCCACTTGTTGCACGTGGAACAATTCCCATTGACACTCTGCACTACTTCATAAATTTCTCAATTTTTGAGTGGATTGAAGTTGATGATTTTGTAATGAACCTTTTTGATAAGCATCTTCAGAATTATGAGCATTTAAGAAATTACGAAGACATATGAAAGATAACTCTAAAGATAAATTTACAGCTATTTTGTTGATTATTGAATGTCATTGATGGGCTAATTTAATTGTTTGAAAAGAGAAAATTGCTTTCCGCTTTTACCGCTATATATATATATATATATAAATAAAATTCTTTCCTTTTTATGAAAAACATTTCGATACCGCAAAGAAATTGTTTGGAAACGTGTCAAATTGAAAGTAAAAATATATACCCCTGATTTTGCGATATGAAAGTACATAGAACGGTGCAAGCACTTTAGTTAATGGTTAACATTAAAATGTTTATTTAACTATAATGAAGGGAAATACTTATATTTCATGTTGTATAGTTCTTATTTTAATAAATATGTCTGAAAATACATAATATATGTACAATTTAATTTTTGAAGAATTTTTGGTGGAGATATAGCTATATTCTATGATGTTTTTATTTTAAGAATTATCTTTAAATGGTGCAAAAATTAATATATTTAATAAAACTGTAAATCTATATTATTGACCTTTATTCTTTATCTCTGTATGCATTGCTCGGGAATCGAATTGTTTCAAAAATGCCCTACTGTTTGGCAAGCTGAATGATATTGGTAGAATGGCTTGGCTCGCCACAGCTAAATACTTGCCGACCCCTGATCTAGTCCCTCTTTACTCAAGTAATTGTAATTATTTAAAAAAACGTAACGTAATTCAAAATGTCGTATTACTGAATTGTGATTTGCCAATAATTCTTCTTAAATGAATCTAAATTTTATTCTGATTTTATGTTTTTAAAACAGTTAGAGAAAAACTACGCTGATAAGAATCAAAGGAAACCAGTTGAATTTGTGTAAAACAGTGTTATGCAGAATTTGTTTTGAGACATACTGTGCTTGATAAAATGTTAATGTGTTATCAAAACAAAGTATAAGGTAGTTATAATTAAAATTCCACTTTCAAAATGCTTTAAAAAAGAACCACTGGTCAGAATGACTTAAAATTTGAACTGAATATACTTGAAAGTAGGTGAAACGGTATGGCATAAAAAATAGTTCCATATCTTGTCCATAGATAGCGCTGTAGGCAGCATAACAAAAATAGATTCGACTACAAGTGACATTTTGAATCGAATTGCGACGATTTTGGAGTGAATTGCACATTAAACCAACTGTACTGGTCAATGTGCGTGATTGTTTTGGTATATTGGCGGAAAAAATGGCTTCCAAGTCATTTAAGGTGTCTCAGGGGTGTTAATTTTGTCTCGAGGGGTAAAAATATAAACAATTTTCAAACAGGTATACTTCGTTTAAATTTAAATTAAATAACTCAAATCTTTTACGCATTAATTACAAAGGATTGTGGTTTCAAAAATGTGCAAAATGTTTGAAATATAATCATAGTTTTAATGATTATAAGCATTTGCAAATAAGAAATAATTTTGTAATAAATCTTAAGTAACGCGCACGCTATTTTCTAAAATAGTAGCCTTTCATGTATACAACTTTATAGAATTATAAAATGTATCCTACTCTTTAAACCCTCGTAATATAAGAATAATGTATCTTTTGTATTTCAAAATAATTGAAATTTTTTAAAAAAATTTTAAAAATATAATTTTTTAAAAAATTTTTTAAACAATTAATTTATCATTCTATTTATTTAAAATTACTATACGGTGTAATAAGGGTACATTTAACTTTATAAATCAACTTATTGCTAGTAATTAAAGCTACTACTTTTGAAAATAGCATGCGCAATGTAAAACTTAATAAATATTTCTTAAAGAAATATTTCTTTTTTTTTTCATATGCTTATAATTTTTAAAATTATGATTATATTTCAAACATTTTAAAGTTTTGAAGCCCCATTCTTTTATAAATAATGTGTAAGATATTCGAATTATTTAATGTTAATTTAAAAGAGTTACATGTATTTGAATATTGTTTATATCTTCAGCCCTCCAGAAAATATAAACAGGCCTATTAACAGTTGTTGCACTGTAAGGGAAACGTTTCTTCCACCACAGCAAGGTTGTACCACATTGGATGGGGAAAGTTGGATTTTAATAGTCTTTGGATCTCAAAACGCGTAAGAAACAACAATGAAAACACCAATGATTTTTTTTCTTATGCCTTTTCGTTTCCTCTTTTATTAAGTACATTCTGTTCAAATTTGAAGTCATTCGGAGCAAGACTTTTTAAACTGTTTTTTTAAAGTGGTGCTTTAGTTATGGTAATCCTTTGTACAAATATGAGTAATTATACTTACAAAAGCCACGTGATTGAGTAGAAGTAAATTTGAGATTGTACAGTGCCTAAGAAGTCGGATTCCCGCGTTAGAAAAATCATGAATTGCATTGAATCCAACCACCTGAGAAACAGGGTCCCGCAACAGCTGTTGATATACAATGAACACAAGCTGCTTTAAAGTTTCGATGGAAATCTCGTTCCAATACACTTTGCCTAAGGGATAAATGCAAGCATGATTTATAACGCAAACAATACCACAATATTGCTCAAATTTAACTTTAAGAACCAGATTTTCTTAAAAAATTTATTCCATGCGAAAAAAAATTGAAAAATGATTAAAGTTAAACTTTATGCAGGGCGATTGGAAACTGATATCATAAAACTTTAGGTGAAATTCAACACAATATCATATTTTGTGCGCGTGTGTGTGTACAAGAATGCATGGTTGCAACTGAAGTGAAGCCAAAAATAGAAAAACAGGGGGAAATGGATTTTTAATTTTAACCTCGTGACAAGTAACAAGCTTCGACTATTTCTTCTGAAAACATTCGAAGGCTTAAGTTTGACGCTAGTAAGGGCCTTGTACTTTTCTATCTTTTGAGCTTCTACGTGTGTCAGAAATGATAGATATTTGACAATATCCAGCTGAATTCCAAATATTCAATCGACATTGCCACGCTAATGGATCGAATTTCGAGCAATTATTGCAAATATTCCTGTAAATAAACACTTACTAACACTGCAGTAAGGATATAAAAAAAAAAACGACGCACCAAAAAGGAGTTACCCGATTGTAATGAAATTTCGTCCGCAAAGACATTTGCACCGAACAAGCAAATGATTAAAATTTGGTCTCCTATGAGTGAATAGCGAGAGCTACAGCGCATTGGATATGCCCACTCAACAGGTGTCTATAAGAAGAAATCAGATGGTTAAAACTTCTGTTGCATTGCGATTTAGGATACATGTCGATGTCTAAAAAAATGCCTCGTCGTAGGATTCGAGCTCATTACGAGTAGCTGTCAGAGTTTGAAAGAGGCAGGTTATACGAATCGGGGAATTGCTCGTCATACGGGTCGAAGCGATGCGTCCATTAGAAGATTCTGGAAAAGAATGGGTGGAAAATGCAGATTTTCGCATCATGATGGTAGTAGTTGACCTAGGGCCACAGCCGATCAGACAGATTGATTGCCAGATCAGCTGTCACAGCATCTGATTCATCGTTATCAACCATTAGACGTGCAACCTGCCCACGAGTGTCCCCCATGGCCATTCACAAATGGCTAATAGAGCGAAATGGAACACTGTTGAGCCAGATTACAGTGGTGCTTGACTCGATCAGGTTGGAATTACGCTGACAGAGGACGTATAATGTTTAACACGAATTCCGCTTCCAACTGTGTCCTGAAGATCATCGAAGATGTATTAGAAGTCACACAGGGAAGCGTGCCGATCCTGCTTCAACTGCAGATATTCGAGTGATGAGACATTAAACAGAAGTAACGGGTGTCTTATACACCAAACTCTCTTTGTGACTAGAACCAGACTCACGTCACCCTGTGTTCCCTCTTGCAAATTTGTGTAATGTAGGACACGCTGGTTCAGTTAACGTTCTTGGCACAAGAGCCGAGTGGTGTGCCCATCATAATAGCTAGCTCCCTGCACGATCAGCAGGTGGTCTAGTTCTTCGTTTGAATAAGAGTTCATTCTAATACCTTGGGAAAAGGATTGCAAGTGACGACTTCAAGCAGGATCTGTTTTCACGAAACCTTCCATTCCGTGCCATCTATCTCAAGCCTGACCGGAAGAATCTTCCAGAATGCAAGGAACTAACGCTGTCAGGTCTGCCTGGTGACTTTTGATCGTAATTTCGAATACCTGTTGAAGTACAACCTTTAAATAAAATGTTTTCTGTCCTTCTACTGTGGTGTTGGTTGTATTCTCTGTTCCTTTGCACTATACCTCGCTTAATACACACATGCACGCACTCACACACGCCATATTTCTCAAATGGTGAAATATATTAATAAAAAAATTAGCAGATTTGCACAAGGTATTTAAAAATAGACCAATAATATCCACTGAGTTGTCTTTTGCTTAAAAAAAATGGAAAATTTTACAAAGGAATTTTGCCCACATACTTATAAATGAATTTTAGATGTAACACCTTGCAAATGTCGTCAAATGACATCTATGGTAGACTTTAAAAAGAAATTGCCTAAGACTTTAATAGTCGTATTCTGCAGACGGTCGTTCGCACTTTATGGAAGAGATTATGTAATTTATTTTCTCGTTTAAATTTTGAGATAACACCTTGGAAACTTCAGAATAATCAGCTGCTAATGTTTTATTTTGATTTGAATGTAAAATAAAATATTTCTTTTTAAAATGGCTCCGAAAATTTATATATGGCTGGAAGGTTACATAACTGTACTTTCCAAGGAGAAATATTTACATCAAAAAATAACTAAGCAGAGCAAAAATCTCGGTTATTGCATTTCAAGAAAATTTTTTTATAATATTTAAAATTTGAGCGAATAAAAAAAAAAAAGAAAACTCCTAGCTGAATGTAAAAATTAAAACAGGACCACAAAACCTCTGTATAAGACTGTTTGAACGTAGGCAGATAGGGAAGAAAAAAAGTGAAGTCTCTTTTCTTTATGAAGTCTCCTTTATGGATAACAGTGCACAGAAAAGATTGTACTTCAGAAAGAGGTATATATACATACGGGGAAAATAACGCTTTGGATGAGTGAAACGTTTATATACGCCGGTGGCACTTAAGAGATTTAAGTTTTATTCTAGCTTTAGCATCAAAATATATTATAATTGAATTGAATGCATTGTTATTGTGCGGAAAGGGGGAATGATAGAATCTATGGTTAAATATTACGTTGAAAATATTGAAACTTTGTGAAGCAGCGCAGAACTAAGTAAAAGTTTATTTTCAAGGAAAATTCGAGGTAAATCTTATGTTAAGAATCATGGCTACCAGAAAGAAGCAAATCGACAGAAAAAATGTGGCATTTACAGACAAAAATTAGTGATCAAAATCGTTTCCATAAAGTGCGAGCGACCTTCTGTGTACTTGAATAAGTTTCGACTACTTACCATATTCAAAGATCACAGTTACTGAACCATCTGATCGTCGATAGGGCAGCACTGTGATAAACTGGCAAGACGGAATTGCAGTGAAATCAAACTGGATGTTATGGAACAAGTAACTGTGATTTTTTTTTAAGTTAAGGAAGTGTCGAATACTATCAAATGCACCATCAGCGTTGAATTTATGGTAAAGCAAGTAGACTAGTAGGAAGTCATCTTCAAAATCAATTCCCTTCGACATCTTGTGGTCTATATTAAGAAAAATTCATGCCATAATATTAGAAATTAAATATAATAACAGGAATGTATGTCTTAAAGGAACATAATACGATTTAAGCAAAAAAATTTAATTTAAGTGTTTTCAAATTTCTTTGGTTATCTCTTATATATGTATACTATGTAAAACAGATTTTGTGTTCAGAATTTCATAAAAAACTAGCCATTTAATTTTTCAAGGAAGAAACATAAAATTTCTGATGGGATTTTAAAATGCTACTCCTCCTACAAAATATAGAAAAATCTGAAAAAATATTTAAAATTTAATTTCTTGAAAGGCTTTCTTCAAAGAAGAAGATGTGAGTATGTAAATTAAATCATGTATATATAGATTAAACTTTCGAGTAAGAGAAAGAGATTTTTGTGTGACGTGAAGTGAGGCATAGATACTTCGTAGCTGATTATTGTAATATTAAAATTGACGATTTGTCAGTTAGGAATCAAATTAGATTAGATAGCTATGAATTAGAGTGTATTGCCTAGATGTAAGTGATCTGTTTATTTAAAATCTTCTCGTATGTCGTATGCCTCGCTATTGTTTTCCATAATTTCTATTTGGGTGCATCTCTTAACTTTGGTTAATAGAAATTCACTTGAAGATGAGTTATCTCATCTCCATACTGAGGGATGAGAAAACTCATCCCTCACATGTTGATACAAGAAAATCCCTCTATCTTACTTCGAAATCTTCCTGCAGAAATGTAAAAAAGTTCCACAAGCAAAGAAATCGAGGGAATAAAAAGATGAAGATGAGTCAATTTAGGGAATCAGTTATTCTGGATTTATTTGATGGCGACGGAAGCAATACAGGAAAAAGCAGTAACTATGATACAAATTCAACTCGTTTTCATTAATTGGAACATCTGAAACCCACAGAAAAAAATGATGCCCTCAAACCATGTCAAATGTGTGCAAAGCGAAAAAATTTTTAAGAAAAAAAACCACGCAATTTGACAAGGTTTTTTCATCTAGTTTGTACCAAAAACCCTGCACTTTGTATTGATCCTTGCTTTAAAGCTCATCATACCGAGAAACAATAATAAAACCATTTTTTAAATTTTTGGCATGCATTTATAAATGTATAACTATTATGTTGAATCCTACCATCAGAGTTATAATTTTAATTATAAAATTGACAATTAATATGCTGTTTGTATTACATAAATTTTTCATTCGTCCTTTTTTATAATTCCTATTTCAAATTGAAGTATATAATCAATCTAAAATAGCAGCACACACTACGCAATATCTCGTAGTTGGCAGTGAATAGGTTAATAATTAAAGGTAATAATATAATAATAGAATAAGTATATTTATATATGTAACAAGATGTGGCCATCGTTGTCGCGTCATGGGTTGGAGTCCTGGTATTACTGAAGACATGCGATGTGGGAGGGTTAATGCACGTCATTTTTCAGGCTCGAAATTTTCTGGTAGGCTTAATGTGAAAGTTTGAAGAATGAATGTGAATGAGAGTTTATAAGCGTTTGCACTATAAGGCACCACGAAGGTTACTGGATTCGAACCTCGTTATTTTGAATCAAATTCAATAGACGAGGACGACATCTGAGTCATCAATCCCCTTCAAATTACCCCACTACGCACAACAGGAGGAATTTTAGCCATTACAGATTCAACGTGCATCAGCCCCACTAATTGGCTGGTCTTCAGTGACACTAAAGCTCAAAATCAGAACCTGTCGGCCACGAGTTCGTGTCCATAATCAGTTGGCTACCGCAGCCACGAAATTCGGAGAAAAGGATGTTAGTTTAGTTGTCGTCTTCGTCACTTGACGAAAATCAGATTTACGAATTATTTTTAAGGTATATTTTCAACTTTTTGATTTTTTTTAAATTTTAAAAGTAAGAAATTCCCATTCCAAAAACTAGTTGTGATTTTTTTTTTTTTTGCTTAAATTTTTGATTGACGTAAAGTTTATTATTTAATAACAAATAATGTACAATTACAGGAAACAATTTGTTGTTTATTATATTGTTTCCTATACGAATTATCTAACAAGAGTGGAGAAAATTTGGTTAATTCTTGGGTTTTTTTTTCTTTCATTATTACATTATTTTATGAGATTTTTTTAAAATCTTTTTGTTGAATGCAGTTTGCTTAGTATGTTTGCATTCATTTTTCCACAAATAGTGCAAATATATTAATTTAAACTTTCAGTTTTTCCATGTACGAAAGATGGATGAAAGAAAAAAGTCATAGAAGAGATCGTAGGCAGTGATAACAGGAGAGGTTAAATATATATATATATATTATATATATATCTATATATATATGTATATATATTGACTGAATTTAATTTATATAGAGAACACAAGAAGGGAATGTATAAATTTAATTATATTAAAATTCGAAGGTAAACAAACGTATCTATCTATGTGCGTCTATCTTCTCACGAACCGCACCACGCAGAAACTCGCGGAAGGTACCAAAAGATTGGGAACGATCAGAGGAAGCCGTTTTGCCCATTTTTACTCCGATATTGCAATTAGTTAAAAAGATATTAATTAAAAATATTAAGACGCCTAATTGTTTTACTCTTGCGGGTTGTTTACTTGGCAGAACTTCCATTCCGTTTCGGCCAAGCGGTGATCCGAAAATTTCCACCATCTTAAAATTGCCATCCAATTTTTGTTGTTGAAATCAGACAAAAAATAATTACAGAATCGGAAAGATCATTTATTTCGCCACGATACGGAATAATGTTTTTTTGCAAAATAATGATATTTTCTATTTTTTTACGAATTTTTTAAAAAATGGTTAAAACTGATGCGATTTTATGAAAATTGTTTCTAAATCGTTGCGTATGAATTTGTTTTCGTGTTATTAAAACGATATTCTACACTAAATAACTTCAAGTCTTTCTCTTTTAGATTCAGTCATTTAAAAAATAAAATGCCCAAACCTTTTTTTTCTACGAAGTTTTAAAAAATAGTCAAAATTTTTACTAAACATTAAATAACTTTACCATTTATGAAGATAATGACACGAGACTTTTTTCCATGTGTAAAAAATATTTTCCGTAATCTATGCGAAGATTGAAAAAATTGCTTAAAAATTACGGATTTAAAAAAAAAATTGTGATTTTCGTAAATTTCCGTTTTTGCGAGAAATAAATTAAACAGTATTTATTGTACATTTTTTATTTAAAAGTACTTCGTTTTTGAAATTAATTTGTGAAGTTTGAAAGCATTAACTTAAAAATTATGCCCTAAAAATAAAAAAAAATAATAAAAAATACGCGATTTTAGAGTTAGCCAAGCCTTGGCGTCGAAAAATTGCTTGTGCTTAACCCGTTAACGCTCAAATTATTTTAAAATCGAAATTTTTAAGAAATATCTTTAAATTACATTTCATATATCATAAAAGATAATGAAGTTGTATCATTTTCCGTAATTAACAGTTGAGATAATAGTTATCTATAAATAGATCGCTGGGCGCTTTTGGTAGTAAAAGACGAAGTAACTTTCCTGTTGTTTTATATTTAAAAAAAAGAAAACGTGGAAAGCCACGCGATAGAAGTGAAACTTCTTTGGCGACGTTGGCCGTAAATGCAGGAATAGATCTAATTATATTAAACTGCTGAGAGAACTTACTTTAATCAAATCAAATTCAAGCTTCATTTATTGTATGAAAATATTTTTATTCAATTTTCTGCATCATCATTTTCCAAGAAAGAAACAATAGGTGTGTGGTAACTGAAGTAGGATATAAAAATCCTCGATTGTAGTCAATCAAGAAAATGTGAGAAAACTGCATCAATCGTGGTTCCGTATATTGTTTTTCCTTCTCTAGAATCAGTATTCATTGTCAAATTCAGTGTCCGTTTCAAGAATTCAATGAGTGGCTTTGCTTCTTCTGAAGCAAAATTAACATTAAAGTCTCCAGTTAAGATAATCGGCTTTTAATCATTATCGGATCCAATGATTGCAGCAGTCTCTGATGTGTACAGCACTAAAACTTTATGGATAAAGATGATAAAAACTGCGACAGAACTACCTGGTGATATATAAACTTTCGCCAGAACTTGCTGCTAGTTTTGCTTTTTTTTTCACGAAACTCTTTTTCTCTTTTGCATTTGTTCTGGGCATTCTGACCAGAATTAATTTTGATTCAATGGAAATAAAAATTAATAATATAAACTTTATGTATCACTCACAGAAGTCACTGCGGTTGTTTACAAGACGCTATCCGTAGCGATTCTGGCGTGAACGTTAGTGACATATACACAATGTCCCAGACACTCCCGTAAGGGGAACAGCTATATAATGGTAATATTTTGGGTGCGTTTATTCGTTGAAAACGGCACGTTTTTTTTATTACATAAAAACTACGAAAGTACGCCACACGAGTTCGTTACGAGTAGCATACTTACTTAATATCTCCAATACTAAGCGCCTTTAGTCCAAACATCCCACAATGCTAAGTCCAAATGTCCCACTTTTAGCGCGAATCTCAGGCTCAGAATCTGTTAATTGTACATTGCTGTTTGTTCGGAAAATGTCAAAATACTCAATTTTACTTAAACTTGTTCAACAAAAAATTGGCTTTTTCCTGTGCTACCTGAAAATGGAGAAGCAAGCTATAGTGTTGGAGAAGGAGCCATGGTTTATAGCAAGGGTCAGCAACCTATGTCGCACGTGCCACATGTAGCACGCGGTACAATTGTCAGTGGCACTTTGCACTATTAAACAAATTTGTAAATTTTTGAACTGTTTCAAAAATGCTCTACTGTGTGGTTCCCTGAATCATATTGGTAGGTTGGCTTGACATGCAACAGCTCAAAGGTTGCCCATCCATGGTCTATAGACATGAAACAACTATTCAACGGCTAGTTGCCCAAAATTCGAGTTGATGCTCCAAAAAAATTTTTTTTTTACCTTAACTGAAATTACTTACTAGAAGTTCATAACTGATATAAAAAATACTAAAAGGACTATTAATAAGGAACCAAGGGTTAATTGGTTGCTGAATAGCTATGATGTTATGTTTGTGGAAAATAAAAGTAAACTCATTTTAACTGTTAAAGAAGGCGTCAGTACTATAAAACAGTGGTCCCCAACCCTTGGTCCATGGATCAAAGGGTATCAGGCCACTCAAGGAGCAGTAAATTATTTCCATTATATTTAAAGTGTGTATTTTTCTCGTATTTGGGCGACTTTTCATGGAAATCACTTTATATTTTATGTAAAATCATTTTATAATTATTTTTGGTGCAACTGAATTTTACTATGAGGGCATGTTTAAATACAATTAAATTATAAAATGAAAACAATTTAAAATATAAATAATCAACGTCGCACACTCAGCGGGCCGCCGTGAAATAATGAAACGTTGACCGGTCAGTCATGGATTACGTCGTGGTTACATTACGTCATGGATTCTTTTTTCCCCTAATGGGGCCACAGATTGGTATTTTTACCATTTTCAGACCTAGTACATTCCCCAGGGGCTGGTATCCCTTTTTAGTGTGGCACCAAGTAGACGATACCAATTGCCGCTAGTAATTTTGACACCCAGTTTGACGATGTGAACTTGTTCTAGGAATTTAATTTTCCAAGAGCCAAATTATATTCCGGATTTTTGGGATGCGATAGAATTCTAAAAGAACTTTGTAATGCATGTCGGTTCCTGTTTCCCCCTGAACCCCCTTGTCTATCCTCGGACCCGGCTAGGCGTGCGGAAAAAATGAATAATCAGTAGACATGATTCATTCTAATTATTTTATTGTCACCAAAATATCAAGCAGACACAATAATAATCTAATTAAGATAACAGATCAGCAGTGGCGGCGCTAGACCATGCTTGGACGTCGGCGAAATTAGGGTTCGCGAGGCCTCCTTTTTCCCAGTCAAGAAAACGTTAAATTACATAAGCCGAATTATAGTTAAACTAATGTATGAGTAAACGAGATTTATTGCTAATCAAATGATGACAAAAATTACACAAATAGAATTTTTTATAATTAAAAATTTTAATTTAATTTAAATAATTATAAATAATTAAAAACTTTGCGAGGTCCCCTCAAACGCGAGGCCGTCGGCGGTTCCCGACGTCGCCGACGCCTAACGCCGCCACTGCAGATAAGATAGCAGAGCTCTGAGGTGAGACTCGTTAGCCTTAGGATAATACTACGAACCCTCAAATGGTTCCACGATAACTTAAACAAGCTCAATATCATAGACATTGCGCACTAATAAGCTAAACTTCTATTTAAATAAGGATCATTATACCTGTACTTTTATGAAGTCAAGTCCTACACTTGAGTCCTTGGAGGCGATCCTCTCTCTTATCCGGATTCAATCACCGTCGATTGATCCTCTCTTAGAAATTTTCAATTGATAAACTCCGGTTGCACTTAATCATTTCACGATCCTTCACTCTCCAACTAACCAACTAACTCTTAAAACTCGCGAATACAGAATTTATATAATATATCTAATTTGCATAATCACGCTTTCTTCACTCAGGGAAAGTTGATTGAATTAAATATTTTCCTTAAAGAGTCCTGAAGGGGTTAGTAGAGCCGCGTATAGATCTGTCACAACTTTCAACCAAACACAAAATTGTTACACATTATGATATTGAACTGTACATCCACCTACGTGTAACTTGCCAGAAAAAAAACAGAAAATTATTTTTAAAAAAAGGTATTGTAGAACAAAACTTTGATTCTTTTTTCGAATGTCAATACATTGGCACTTGTAATAAGTGAGAAATAGAATGGTTTCTATCAACTTGGAACTACTGAAGGAATTTCAATACAAGTATGTGCGGAATCACAATTTAACAATAATTTTTTTAATGGCAGTCTCATTATTTTGTCAGAATAACATTTGTACTTTTAGGAATGTAAATCATTGATATTTGATATAATATCCTTTTCATAACCATTTTTCATACTTTGATTAAATAGCTTTAGGCATTCTATACAATGCCTAGGCAAAGTATGTAATAAATCTCCTATTTCATACTTTGCCTAAAAACGTCCGGCATTGTATAGAATGCCGGCATTTAATACTTTGCCGGTAACATCAATATTTCAAAGATATTATGTGGTATAGCTATTAGAAATATTACCAATTATCTACATAGCATGGAAACTGCTGTTTAGGCTACTTATTTTCATCTTCTGTCTTCAAACAAGAGCCCTCAAATTGGACTGTGTCCTGCGATTATAAATGCATGATGCAAATTTCAAAAGACAGAAGCTAACGAAAGGCACTATGATCATAAACACAAACACCATAATGAATTTAATTAAGCCAATTTTTTTAGAGATCTAGGTAATCCTATGTTATTGAGAAAATGTTTACACGGAAAGACTCAGAAACCAAATGAGTCAGTTAATAACACCATATGGTCAGTGATTCCAAGATCTACATTTGTGAAGTTAAATACTCTAAAATTAGGGGTAAATATGGCTATTGCTCCATTCAGTATGAGCCATGCAGCGAAATTGATGATCTTAAAACATTGTGATATTGAACCAAGTTATAACTATGTGTCATGCTTCAAAAAACTAGATACAAGTAGGATTCGTGTAGACCACGAAAGCATCTTGAGATCCCTAAAAATAGCAAAATTGTTAAAAACAATGAAAAATAAATAAAATAAAAGTCTTTTGTAGAAGCAGAGAGTTAAAAAAAGGTTTCATATGCTTCTGTGAAATACTAAACAAAGTAAACGCTCAAAAAATTACAATATTTTCCTTTAAAGCCTGTGTTCTCAAAATGTAATATTTTTCACTTTATGTACCTTTTTCTCAAAAATTACTCATCATATAATCCTCAAATTTTCAGTGAACAGACTTTTAACATGTTTACACACTTTGATGGATGGAATTAGATATATCTAGCAAATTTCTTTAGATTCGACTTTTTTAAACTAAATTTTAGGGCAAAAAAATTGGAAAATTTTAAAAAAATTATAAAAAGACAAACCTCTTTATTAAAGTTTTATTGATAGTACACATAACTTACTGTAAAATTTTTATTCATAAAAAGTAAGTAGTTTCTGAGAAAAAGGTAAAAAAACTTACGCAATTTAACATGGGTTCCCATGGAGGGGCTAGACCCCCTTTTAAATGATTGTATTGCTTTATTGCTAAGTTACATTGGTTTGAAGAATACATCTTTTTCGAGTGCACGGATATTTGTTAAGACTCCTGTGACTTCTTAAATAGTATTTACATTTGCTTAAAACCAAGTCATCGCACGGAAAGCGGTTTTTAAACTAAAATCACAGTTAAAGAATAATTT
>BMAO01012343.1:0-25949 GCA_019973975.1 Trichonephila clavata
CTACATTTTTTTACAACGCACACAAGTGCAACATTATATAAGTTACAGACACAAACTTAATTTAATTTTCTGTGGTATTCAGGTGATCCTTTCTTAATGGTGGTGAAAGTCATTGCGAAATATTAGGCTGGGTATTTTCAAATACACATTTTATTTTACACAACCAAAAAACAAGTAGCAACACACAAAGTAAGACATCAACACTAGGGTTTACATGATTTCTAAAAAGCATTATTTGTTTGCTCAGGAGGTCTCAACCTTTCATAGTTTTGGCCAACCGGATTCTGTTTGAATCACATGATTGCTGGTAAAGGCTTTTCTGATTGGTCCTGATGAGTGGATGATTTAAGATTGTATTGTCCTGATTTAAAAACGTTAATCTTTCTGTTTTGGTGAGGTAATGTGTTATTTGGTGGTTTAACTAGAAATGAATTACCACATAAAGTCTTGGAGAGCTAAAGCTCACTATGAATTATAATCACTGGAGATAAACAGAGCGGATTAAGGTATTTGGAGGCCCATGGGCTTAAAAGTCGAAAAATAAAATAGTGAAAATAGTCACTTACTTTAAATTCTCAAATAAAATGTATTGCTATGATAAAACTCATCGGCTAAAGAAAAATCTTAACTGTATATAAAAAGAAATTAAAAAGCTTACAGTTTTGCTATAACAGTCTGATTTCTCTTTGCAAATTCATCAATTATTTTCACCATATCTATTTTACCCAAAACATTTTTATTCTGATATAATATGGCCATGTTCTTCAATTTCTCTTTTCTCCCATAGTACTTCTTAAATTATTTTTTATCACGTTTTAAAACTAAAGATCATTCGCCGATGCATTCGATATCGGTATTGTTAAAAAAATTTTCAAAATTTTTTCTACATTAGGATTTTTTTTGCATCTCGATACATTTCTAGCGGGGTTTCATTGTATCTTCGTTTTCTTTTCACTTCTTTTTACAAGGGGGCGTGGTTGGTTTGTCACTGACCTTCTTCACTCATCAAGCTTGGGGCCCCTACCAGTACTGGGGGCCCCTGGTGGCCGCCAGGTCCGCCACCCGCTTAATCCGCCACTGGAGATAAATATTAAGCAAATGGTATATATATATATATAACATACTATTTATATACATATATATATATATATACTACTTATATATACTTATATGTATTTATAAATATAGTGCACTGTAGGGGAAAAATTATACATTATTTTTCCATTAAAATTCTTCACGCATATTTGCGATTCCTGCTTTATCCGCATTTCATTTTATGGGTAATCATAAGCTCCAAATACAAGTAGCGTACTTTTCCTTTTTTCTTAAAACCAGTGTCACCAACAAACGAGTTATATTGTCATTAAGACCTCTAGTGCTACATCCAACCGAGTCAATCGTCGAAGAAGTCCTAAAGACCTGAGGGCCTCTGGACTGTCATTTCACGACGTGCACCGAAGCAACGCACGCATTTTTAAAATAAATACTTCCAGCTCCTTTGTTCCTCCTTTACTTTCTCATTTACTTCAGATCCGGTTGACGGGAAGAAATCTTGATGGTCCAATTTGTGTCAGTTACTTTGCAAAGAGGCAGCTTGTCTGTCATTTGGGGAACATAGTCCCAAACGTGTCATCAGTCATGGATCCATGGAGTCGCGTGGAAGAAGATTCGTTTTTTTATATATATTTCTTTCATTTGCTCCACAAATAGACTATTGAATGTTTTTATTTCTGTTTTTTTGTCATCATCATTTTTACTACTATTCCTCGGTGTAAAATCATGCGAATCAACACTAGGAGCAAATGGAGCTACTGAAATCAGTTGCATGGAAAAACGTGCTCTTACAGGACAAAATAATAACAATCTGTTATCATTTTGCTGTTGAATATCTTGGAAATATTTTGAGGTATTTTTTTCAGTGTGAGTTTTTTTTTTATCGAAATAAAACAGGCGTGAAATCGTACTTGTTTCTTCTTTTGTGTATATTTTTTAAAGAAATAGAGGAGATACATTATCCAAGTGTAATAATTGATTTCGTTCCAGTTTACGATTTCACACGATTTCGATGAAAAATGTTTGCAAGCTACCTTGGAAGATATTAGACAGTTTTATTTAGTTTTAAATAATACTTGAGAATTTCAATTATGTATCATATTTTTTTTCTTTTTGAATTACTGTGTCTTAAATGAAGTTTTTTGTCTTTTTTTATTTTGAAAATTAATGATTTATTTGAAGGGGAATAAAGTTTTTTCGGGTTTCGAAGGTTCTTCACAAGTTTTGTTTTTGAAATTCATCACATAAACATAATAACATAGTTTGTATAGTTACTTTTCTGTAATCATTCATATATTTAAAATTTTATATAAAGAATATTTAATGCATTTTTTTTGTAAAAAATTTTGTAAAAGAACAACAGAAATAAAATGAATAAATTACTCTATTTCTATTTCAATCAAGAATTAATAGTATATAAATTTGAATGTTGATTAACATACAGGTATTACTCATAACATATATATCCTGACAATGTTTCATTATAATAAGTAGCATTAAGATCCTTGCTATCAATTTTCAATAATTACTTTCTTCTATTCTCTAATACGGGGGAGAGGCTAACCTTTTTGGGAAATGTGCCACTATCTGATAAAAAAAAATATGCGTGCCACTTCAAACTTTTCCAACAAACAAAATAATATGAAAATGTGAAAAAATTTTACTTATAGGTTTATTATGAAATTTTTACGTGAATAGCACATTTTATGCAAGTCTAAGAGGTGGAAATTTAAAAATAAAATAATAAATAAGACAAAAGTATGAACTAAAGTTTTAATCTTAAAATTTTCTTTTCAGTTTCAATCAGTTAGGTGAGGTTCAAAATAAAAATGAGTAACCAGAAAAATTTAATTCTAAATAATTATTAACTGTCAATGTTTAATCTGGTATTTCACTTTGTGTGTAGATTTTTTACTAAGTCATTTGTTTTCGGATTAGTTCTCGCAGATGCTAAAAAATTGGATTGTTTTAAGTGTGCATCAGTTTCTCTTTTCCCCCATCAAAATCGAGACAAAAAAGCAAAAGTGTGGTTTACAAAAGAAGATATATGATCAATCAGGATACGAAAAGAACAATCTTTCCTAGTAGTCATAAATTAAAATTATTTAAATGTTTCATAGTATCGGTAAGAAAAGCTAAATCTCAAAGCCTATATTCCTTCTTAAGAAGCAAGCACTTACTAGGCAGTTCATTGTTTCCTTCCAGATATTTTAAGAAACCCGCTCCCTCAAATTCCAGAATCTCACGAATGCACTTCCTTTAGAAAACCATCGTAAACAACAATGAAGAAGTGTTGTCTACATTATAAATTTCTATTGTAATTTAATTAAGAGTATTTAAAATAAATTTAATTTGTCTGAGACCTTTCAATTAAAACAGTATAAAAAATAGTATTTATTATTACCTTTTCAAAATATTTTTTAAAGTCTTCGCGTGCCTCTCTTAAAACTCAGTTTTGCCATACTGGGGCACACGTGCCACGAGCTCTGGCCATCCCTGCTCTAATATGTAAATACTTTATTCATAAAATATGAAATTCACTACAGAGAAAATCAATTAGGTTGATAATTAAATCTTTGAGCTAAATTTCGATCAAATATTGCTTTAGAAAGTTTTTCATGATACAAAAAGATAAAAACAACTTTATACAGATCAATACAGAAAAAAAGTTACATATAAAAAAACCCTATATAATTAGTATTCTATGAGCTTGCTCATTGCTTTGGTTGGATATCCGCATAACATTTTAGAATCGTAATTTACTTTTCAAAAATGCTGAATTTCGAGGATTGTTTTAATATATAACAAATAAATAGAACAAAGAAAATGTGTACATTCATAAATAATTTAGTTTTACTTTTATCACATATAGTAAAACTTTAAAAAGATCCTGAACTTATCAATATGCTTTTTCACGATCATTTATTACTTTCTTAAAAGAACAGTCTTAAATAAATTTTAAAATTAACCGCATCTGTTGATATAAAATTGTATTGATTTCGACTCATGTCCGGTCTTTATTTTTAAGGAATGAAACAATTTTGAATACGAAATATCGTTAAAAAGTAATTAATGTTATACAATTATAAAAAAAAATCTACAAATTCTGACCACTTGTTTATATTTGTTAATAGTAAGAGAATAATTTTAATCACTTATTCATCAATGAACTAGTTTCAAAATAACTTTCAATAAAGTTACTTACAATTATAACTTGTAACTGTTTAATCAATTATTTATATACCAAGAAGAGACTAAAATCTCTCATCAGAAAATTTTTAATTTTACATAATTACCAAACATACCGATTCATGCTTAATTTTAAAAACACTATGTGAGAAATTACATCATATTTAGCCTTATGTATAAAGAAACTTTTATTACGGGGGTTTACAAACTGTGGGGTGCATGGGGAGGCATGATATCCCTACGTTGGGGGCGCGAGCTTATTAAAAAGTTAAAAAAATAAGACATATTTTAAAAAAATTATTAATTTACTGAAAGGAAGCTAAACAAAATGCATGCTCACGTAATAAAATAATATACTATATAAATTTATGGGGATGATGGACCTTCCCAATGTCAAATGTTGGTCAAAATTGCGATTTTGATTTTTTATACTAACAATATCTCTTATACTTCATATAGAATAATTCTGTAAAGAATTTTGTCATTTTAAGTAATAATTAATGAATTATTTTTGGTTTTATTTTACTCAAATAAATGTTTAAAATGCACTTTTCTTAGTTCATAAACTTTTTTTCATTATTACGTAAAATCATCCTTGAGATTTAAATTACGTCATATATATATGAAATTTTCATAACTTATAAAAAATGATGTAATTCACAAATTTGTGCATTCGTTTTCAAAAACATTTAACGGGTCATATTTTATACTGTTTTGAATACCTTGAATGTGTGATGATTGTGGGGAAATATTTCGTATAATATAGAAAATATATCTTTTTTCCTCAAATTTTATTCTGAATTTAAAATCCATGGATTGCTATATTTTATTGTAGTTCATCTATATGTAAAACAAAACTTATGTACATTTTTAAAAAAATAGTTTAAAAAATATAATTTTTAAAAGAATTCTCAATTTATAATAGTTTTTAAAAAATACATTTAAATTGTGAAATATAAAAATAATTTACTATATTGATTCCATTTTCAACTAGTTAAGTTAACAATTTAAGAAATTAGTTTTAAGGGTACACCGTCCCCTTATTGCAATACCTTCAAATTTGAAAATTAGAAAGGGAAAGTAACATAATACTTATCCTATTACTTATAAAAGTAACTTACTTAAAATATATGTTACTTAAAAGTGACATGTACGAAATTTAATAAGGTTAATAATTAAGGTCGTGTTGTTGCTTTAGCCTTAAAGTACCTTATTATTTCGTTCAATACATTGGTATGGGGGGGCGATGAACATTATGATTGAAAATTAGGTCAAAAATATTGAAAGTTTGAGAAGTATTGCTTTATTTACTAAGCGCGCAGTAAAATATTGAGAAGAATGACAGTAAAAAAAATATAATTTTCAGAACCTGAAATAAATGCAGATTTACTGATTTCGCATAAATGTCTTCAAGTCTTATAAATTATTGTATAATAAATAAAAAATTTTTTTTGAAGATTATAAACGAGTTTATTTGCGAAACGTCGCCTCTTTGAATGCTGTCTAACTTGAAACATATTTTGCATAGCTTGAAAGTGAAGAAATCTGACTCATTTTACAAATAAAACATCTTCCTAAATTTTGAAGTCAAATCTACATAATTTAGAATAAATATATTATTATACATTTATTTAGATAAGCCTTGCCTGTCTGAACAATTTTTTTCCACACTCATATATACGTCCAATAGCGAATGTTTTCGATGACCTACATTTTAACACCACTTTCGTTCTAAATTTATATATATGTATACACATTTACGGATAAAAACAATAGTGGACGAAAGATGGTCACGTTTTTACCATTTTTGCTGCCCATTATAAAAAATAAAACTAAATCAAATGTTTTGGTAGGAACATATTTTGAGCAATGTTTATCTTTCTATACAACTGTCAGACTGTAGGACCAAATTCCCAAGACTGCCGTAAGCTAACGATAGCCACAATCCACACACACGTCCAACGTACGTTATCGTTTGCTCAATTTACCAGGAAAAAAGGAATTTTATGACTGAAAAAGAAGCCTTTAAAAATAAATTCGGTAGTGATAGAAAAAGAAAGAGAAAGAAAGAAAAAAAAAAAAAACAGCATCAATCGTTGCATTGTTTTCAGTGCGTAAGAAGTTGTTAAGTTCCTCGTATAGATGCCCAAGTACAATGTATGGTTACGGTTTTCTTTTGAATTAGATAGAATGAAAAAAAAAAATGCACACGTCGAAATGAATAATGAAGTAGTTCCGACAAAAGGAATAATAAAAAAAAAGACAGGAAGGTAAGTGGTCAAAAGAATTTAATGATTTTTAATTTTGAGCGATATTTTATTTCCTTTATCGATAAAGTTACACGTCTTATTCACATTAATTAAAGGAACTGAAATCTGAGAGTAAAAATTGAGATGTTAAAGAATTATTTTTCTTTAACACAGATTTGTGAGGATTGATAGAGCTCTTAGGTGATAATTCATCAGAGTTCAAAAACAAAGATTTATTTTATTGCAGGTATGAAACTTTTGATTTATTATAATGATAACTGTAGAGGAAAAAAATAATAAATATTCCGCAGAAATTACACGTTTTTTTTTTTAATAAAAAATATTTCAGATTTTTAATACTGTTCTCCTGTTTTTGTTTATTTTTAAACTTGTTACTTTTTTATGCTTGCGCAGGGTATGGGTATTTGATGTATACCAAAAAGGTTTGATATATTTACATCGAACGGAAATGTCTCATTATGTAATTAAAATTTAAATAATCCAAGAATGATAATTAATCCAATTCGATAATAATGTAAATTGGAAATTTTTAGACTATTATTTGAATACAGTTGTAGAACAATGAGTTTTTTCTTTAATGCTTTATTATCTCATTGATGCATTATATTCATTCTCAGGAATACGATGACTTTCATTATGTCATAAAAACTTAAAAGGTTTGCATAGAATTCAAAATAATAATAATATTAAAGTTGTGGTGACCTGTAGTCCCCCCCCCTTATATTAATACCTTCCGGTCTATCTGAAAACCCGGCTGGATGTGTTGGAGGAACAAAATGATCAAAAGGCATTATTCCAATTCAACTGATTTATTGATTCTTATCAATGTTTAATAACAAGCACAACACAATACTATTTAAGGTATATAAACGGGAGTAGAGTGCAGAAGTGAGATATAAATACAAGCGGGAAAATATTACAGAATTTCAACTGAATCTAAGATAGCTTAAACGCGCACATTTACAACTACACCTCACACTAATAACCAGAATTTACTTAATCGAAATCACAGTACCTGTTGTTTTAATGTTTCCGCTTCTTCACGATGAATTTCAGGTACTATCCTAACTGGATGAATTGACGATGACTCCACGCTCCGTAATAGTGAATTTCAATACTTTTAATCCGCTTCTCTTTGCGCACATCAAAACGTATCAACCTAGCTTAACTTGTCAACAACTACGTGTCGACCTCTCGATCTCTTCACTTTACTTTAAATCACTTGACTTCTCACTTCCTCTTACTTTGCTCTCTTCAACTCGCGAAAACTGAATTTATATAATATTCCTTATTTACATAAATTACGTTTGGTTTCTCAATGAAGGTTAGTTGAAATAAATATTTTGATTGAAAGGGAGAAAGAAGGAATTAGAGAGTATAAGCCGTATAGATCCATCACAAAGTTAATTTGAATAATTTGGAAATTTAAAACATATGGTATATTTAACTAACGAAAAAAAGTTATTTTCATTTAAAATTCAGAAATTTCATTCAGATCCTTGCAAATTCTAATCAACATAGATATAAACAGCACACATGCATATATATTTGTATATGTGTGAATGTGTGGTATGTTTGTATTTCATAGTATCCTTCGCCTTAAGCATACATGCATACAAGTGACATGCAAGTTATCATGATTTTGTTTTCTTGAAAGAATTTTTTTTTCTTCCCTGTTAAAATATAATTTCTGCTTGATACTGCTGATCTATCCTCGATACAAAATCTAACATCAGGATGTAACTGCATTAGGATCATAATTCTTATACTTGTAAAATATACATGTTTTAATGCATTTGGGGAATCCAAAAAGTATAAAATAAAGGTATAAATAACTGAAATTATATAAAATTTAAAACAAGACTGGAATTCAACTATATATAATGATGTTGTTTAACATTTAAAACACAATTTTTAAAATATTTTCAGGTTTTAAAATTATTTTTCTAATTAAAAGGGTTTTCACATTATTTTTTAAGTTTCGAATCGTATGACATAAAATCTATTAAAAATCAAATTTGGCGCATAATTATTTGCATTTACCAATGTTATTTGTATTTAGGAATTTTGAAAATGCATCATATATATTTGGAAACATGACCAATTTAGTTAATACATAAAACATTTAATTTTAATTTAAAAATAAATATGGTATACATATATTTATTAAAAGCTGCAATAATTAAATTTTGTTTTTACCTACTTTAAAAATAATTAAAAATGTTGTTTTCAGGAATAATTTCTCAAGCTATATGAAAAGTTAATAACATCATTTGTGCTTCAATTTAAGAAAAATAAGCAGTTAAAGAATTTGTGACAGAAACACCTTCAGAATTTTTAGTTTTCAAGTATAAATGTTATACTTTCATAATTTTCTTTAAAAATGAGTAATTTAAAAAGGAAACTAAATTTTCAAAGTGGAACTCCTGAATATTCTCCTTTTCCGTTCAACAATTCCCAAATAGTTAGTAGCTTACTATAATAACCTTTTCAGTGTTAAAAGTTAATAGTTTGACGTCAAGCGTCATTATAATTTTGCATTTATTTTGAATATATTTATATATTGATTTCAATAACTGATTAATTAAAAAAATATTTACAGTTAAACTGACTCATAAATGATCAGCAATGTTTATAAAACTTTAATGTTAATAATGCTATAATAATATTTGTTTAAATAATTGCTTATAGGCAGAGAAGGTAATTTCCATCATATATAATACTCTTATATAATTTAATGATATATTATTAAAAAATTATAGAGTCACATTCATTGCATGTGTACAGTAATATTTACATTTAGTTTTAATTTTATTTTATCTTCGCTATTCTATTTGAGTTTTTAGTTTTATTTTTTAATTGTTTTATGCATATATCATCTCTATCTCTCTATATATAACGTAAAATAACTTTTTGTAGTTGCTATTAATTTTAAAAGGATAAATAAAATTCAATGAGATATTTGACATGATATTTTTCCTTTAAAAAGTAAGCTATATCTATAAACTCAGATCATATTGAGATCTCAGTAACAAAATAATGCTTAATACTTGATTTCTATTAAGAGGTTAAAATTAAGAACATGAAACTCATTTTTTTTAAAAATAAAAATCTCGTAACTTATGTCATTTAGGAAAGTACGATTTTTTTTAAAAATTATTTCTTTTTCTAGAAGATTATCTTGCCCATATATCTAATATATGACAAGAAATTGTCTTATTAATTATATCTTTTCAAGATCTTAGAATTTTGAACACATGTATATTTTTACTACGGCAATTTTGATACAAGGAATCGTTGTAGGGATCATTACCTCATAATACAGTCATTCAATAATTTTTTTAAGTTAAAATATGTAAACATTTATGTTATACATAAACAAAGGATTTAAATAATAGCTTTCAAAGACTAATGGAATTCTTCGTTGAATTAAATGCATCATTTATTATATTATTACCAAAGAATACTTGTTTTTTTTCAATGACACAATGCCCTCGTTACAATTGGCTTCTTCAATGTCACAATGTCATTGTTACAATTAGGTTTTTCCAACATCGCAATGTCCTTGTTACAATTAGTTTTTTTTTTATTATCAAATAAACTCGTTGTAACAAGAAGGTTTTTTTTTAAAAAAAGAATATTTTCTTTAAAATATCATTTAACTAGCAATAAGTAATTGATATATTTATTTTTTTAATTTTATTTGATACTTTTATTTCTTAATACAATAGGGGAATTATATATAATACAATTATATCACATAACAATATATCAATAGATACTTTATAATTTTGAATTGTATTGTGACAATCCGATTATCTTTAAAATTATTTAATTAAAACTAATGAATTAGTATATAAGAAATTAATATGAAAGGTTTACATTACTGCTAGTGAAATCAATTGGTTAAAACGTAATGTATTCCATATTTTATATAAATCAAATAAATTTTTGTACATTAGTTACAACTTTATAAGGCTTTCATCAATTTTTGACTTACGATTTATTTTAGACTCTTTATAAATGAAGATACTTGTTACTGGATGCGTGAGATAGTTCTTTAATAAAATTATAATTTAAATAGCTTTTTCAGTATATCCTAATTTTATAAATTTTATTTTTATTTTGTAGATGTATGTTGCAGGAATTAAAATAAGGGGCTCACATTTAAGGCTATATTTTTTCGTATTTTATTATTTTACTTAAATTAATTAATATAAATTACTTCCATACATTTGTTGGTTATTTCCTTCTGTTGAAAATCAAATATGAAATCCAAGTAATATTTGAACTGCTTTTATAAATATATCACTCTCATCAAAATAATAAAATATAATAAACATTTAAAAATACACTCGGCAGCTTTTTGGCAAGAGAAGAAAAAGGAATTTAAATAATTATTACACCTTTTTTTGCATAGTTTTTCAATTCGGCAGGCATCCAAAAACGTTAAATACGTTTCAACATTCTGAAAAAGAGAAACACCCATAAGACAGGCAGGAAGGCAATTTCCAATAAGAAAAAGGTCTGCATATTTAAGTGAGCAGATTGTTTGTATCGATTCTGGAGGAAAGAAACGAATAAATTGTGTCCATTAATCAATATAAAAGCTCTGATCTCATTTCATTTATATATTCTGGAAAACAAAAGTAATCAGAAAAGGAGGAAAAATGGCAACACAAAGTAGAAATTTCCAGATGCTGAACACCGATAGAAGCCCGTGCTTTTGGAAATTTTCTCTTTTAAGACGATGAGGATAAAGAAAAAAAAAGTACAATAAAAAAGTGACAATATCGAGTCATCTTGTATGCAGCGGACGTCGTTTGAAAGTGAAATTTTTACAAACTGTCAAATGTGGCAATTTCATCGCCTTCTTCTGTTTAAAGTATTTAGGCCGTTCTGTTTTTCTGTATATTGATTAGGTAAGGGGGAGGGCTTGAATTGCTTCACTAAGCTAAGCATGTATCGCCATATTTGGCCACAATTGCTTCAAAACATTCCTTTCAAATTCAAGTTCCAACATTCAATTTACAAAGTTTCGAGAAATCATAAAGCTTTATAGACACGTATGATGCATAAAAATTTAAGTAAATTGTATCCAATAAGATTTCTATATCCTTTTATTTTATAAGTTTGGTTTATCAAACACATTTTTTATTTACTCTTACATCAAACAGAGTACCTACAGTATTTCTTAAGATTTACTACAGCATTTTGCAGATATATTTACAGAAATAAAACAACAGTTTTCTCAAAAAATATTTATTTTAAAGAGTCTTTTGGGGTGAATAGAGGATCGCAAGTGTAGTATAAAAGGCATTTAAATAAAATTTGCTTTCTTCATCTTTGTATCAAAAATGATGCTGAAAATGGATGGAAACAAATAAATAACTACTCAGAAAAAAAATTATTTTTTTTTTAAAAAATGGGATACATGATTATGAAATAATGGGTATTTTATATCATCTTCTTTTTTAGAACGTTTGGAGGGCTTCTGTAAAAGGAGAAAAATAAAAAGAAGCATTACATGATTATACAGTAGCGAATTATTAGTCATGTGTTATAAAGCCTGTGCTATAAACTTTAAATTTAAGCAACAATTTTGTTGGAGGCTTTATTGATTTTTTATAATATAATTAAAACATCTTAAATAAATATAATATTTATGATAAATTAAAAGAATTAAGTTAATGTTGACCAGAAAGAAAGATTATTGCGTAATATTTTATTAGTTATAAAAACTCATATTTATATCAATAAAGCAATGAAAAAATGAAGAAAATTAATGCTTTCAAATAAATAAAGGAAATGAAGAACCATTATCCGTAAATCAAGCAAGTAATCCTGAAGCCTGTCTCTACGCAAAAAGGTTAACGACGGAATTAAATTTTAGTTTATAGAATAATTAAATCTCGAAAACATTGCTTATTTCCCTTAAAAATTATTCCTAATTTGAAAAGTTTATTTTAAAAAATATCCTTCTAAAACAGAGAAATATTTGAAAAACTTGTAAATCAAGCCAATTGCTTACTTTTTTGAAAAAGTTCTTGGATTAAATGTACGGTATTAAAACATTGATATTAAGCAAAAGAAATAAATAAACTTCATGAAATTTTGAACTAAATTTGATTGTATACCCAGTATTAAGTTTCATTTTTTTCACTATCTTATAATAAAAGATCATCTTAGCATCATCCTTATTTTGCTCAATTTTCTTTTATGAGCATAAACTGAGGACAACGTTATTCCCTGCTTGGAGTCAGGTAAAAAGTTATGGTTACCAGTTTGCCCCTATGCCTTTAGCTTCTATCTGAAAATCCTTCATCTACTTATAGAATAATAGTATTACTATGTATCGAATCCAACTAAATGTTCTCTCACGGGCATTTAAAGAGTGACGTACCAGTTCAGGCAACCAATTTTTTCATTTAGTAACAGCGTCTAAAAATTCCGAGATCTGTCTGCTATCACCCTTTACATAACATACAAAATATACCCCTTGCATAATTTTTTTAAAAAAATTGCTGCCATTTCATCTGTTTATTAAAATTGTTAGCCAGTTACTAAACTGGCTTCCAATGGCTAACTGAAATCCTTTGATACTTGTTTAAGTGATCCAAAATGGCGCAGGAGTGTTTCGCGTTTGCTGTACATCGGCAAAGATCGTGCAAGGAAGAAGCGATTCCAAAGTTTTCGGTAATCACGAAGAATGTTCCAGAAGCGATAAGTAGCGAGCGTTCTGTATTACAGAACAAGGCAGGTAATTCGCATGCAACGGGCATAATGTAACGGATTTGTTACAAATCATCGCAGCTCGTGGCAATTTCGACGCTCGATTTTATCGCCCCGGCACCTTTAACTCCGCACCAGTCCGGGTGTCTCTCTTTTATTGGAAATTTTCTTGCTTTTTCACTACCCCCTTTTTATATGGGGGAAGAAATATGCGAGGATGGTTTTATTGTGCATTTTTAGAAGCATCCACCGTCCAGATCGATCCCCGTTCTCTTGCTATCCTATTTCAGAACAGGGAAGAATAATCGAAACACACAACTGGTTTTTTCTTCCTTGCCTAGTAATTACTTATTTGACGATATCAAAGCAGACATGAGAGTGTCTGCTAAGGTATGGGAAGAAAAGTTTATCAATATTTAGTTTTTGAAATAAACCACAAAAAAATGACTCGTTTCTACTTGAATCTAGTTATTTTTTTTTAATTTAAATTTTATTTTTTGAACCTTCTCTTAACCAACTTCAACTTCTGTTAATCCCTAAATAGAACTCTACATCCATTCTAACTTAATCCTACTGCAATTTGATATTGTAGCTTTAATTAATTAATTAATAACTATTCAGTTAATATATATATAGTCAGTTAAATTTACAAACACATAAATTACTTTTGGGGGACTCAGGTTAAGATAAATAATGCAATTAATATTTTTACATGATTTAAAATTATCGCATTTATTTTTCAACATACTTAAGTAAACTATCAATCCTGTGAAAGAGCAAAGCAATTTTTATACGATATTGGTAAATATACAGAAAAGTTCAGTACAATAAATATGAATGAATTTTCAGTAAATTGAATGTTTGCCTTTTTTCAGATTCGTAAATCTATGCGAGGTTTCAATGCAAATTAATATCTGGGTTTAATCAATAAAAATTTAGAAAATAATAAAAATTATAAACTTGTTGCACGAAAATTTTTTAGAAATTGCTTAAATAAGTACTTAAAAATAATACTCGATATTTATTGTGAATTTAAAATTAGTTTTAACGTTATTTTTTACAAAAATGCTTTAATGTGTCAACTTTATTAAATTAAATATTTTAAATTAACATATTTCGAATTCTCAAAAATTCAACTATATTTTTATCTACTTATCATTGAGCAATAAAACAATTTGATGTAAAAAGCAGTTTCTTTTTTAATTATTTTTTATTCATTAAAAAATGCAGTTTAAATTATTTAAAGGTGGTATCTATATAGTGGAATAACTGTCAGTCTTTTATAGCTTATTTCTAGTTAAAAGGCATGTTTTTAATACTATATTGTATTTTTAGGCACGTGATTTTCTTCTTTTTATTCTATTTAAATTAGTCGATTATTTCATAGCAAATTCAATTCTTAATTTCACTTGTAGGATTTGAGAAAAGTTAGTATCTTAGTTGGTTAGTATCTTAATTGCATACTTGTATAAAATTATATTTTACTTGATCTTGCTTTAAACTGTTGTAGATGCTTCTCATTATAATTTCTGAGATTTGTACGTTCCAATTGTCTAACTGAATTTAAAGAAACCGTTAAATATACATACATATTAAATCCGAAAATGGATATTGTAGTAATTGATCCTCCTTTGAACGCATTCACGCACATATTATGACGTGTGAATTTATGTTCGTAAAAATATGGTATATAGTACCTGAATAAATCTAAATTAATTCTACTGATAATCTGCTTAACATTAAACTTGTATCATGAGTTTGAATGTGACATGACATAAAATGATAATCATCTGAAACAGAGAAACTTAGTATTATTTTATAATACTCAGGACTTAAATAAGTAAAAAAAAAACACTTAATACTATTATACTTTCAATACTTTAAGAATCAGACCATAGAAGTAAAACGAAACTCTAGTGGATCCAGGGACGTTGAGGTGTAGCTGGTAATGTGGAAGCAGACCACTTTAAAAAGCAGGGGATCTTCTATCCAACAAACATCGAGAAAAGTTGTCCCTTTTATCATCATCAAGCGTCTAATTAAGAAACAAATAAAGGATATTTCACTTTAAAAATCAATACAAAGAGAAAAATTCCTAAAATATCTGGTGGAATAATCTCTAAGATATCCCATTGTGACCGAGACGAAAACCAGTTGCTGAGTTTCGCCTGGGTACTGGACACGACTGCTTCCTCAAACATCTTCATTGAATTCATATTGTAAAAGCTAATTTCTGTACACTCTGCAATCTATAAGAAGAGGAAGAGAGAGACAAACTTTTTCGCTGACCAGCACTAGAGGATACCTCTTTGTGCGACCGTTAATGCTACGCAAGGAATTTATTGGGTTCATAGACTTTTCTTGCTATGCCTATTATGTACTGGTTAGTTTGCGTGTAAATTTTTCCTTCCCTTTTGTGATGAGTGGTGTTCTGTAACCTTGGTAATTCGAAAAAAAAATTGAATGGATTAAATATGGTACAAATTATTTAGCTTATTTTTAATAATAAAAGTCAAAACGGGACTTATTTTTTCATTTTTCAAAACATGGCATCCAAAAAAATACTTATTTCTCCGCAGAGATAATAAGCTTTAAATAAAATACGAATAAAAAAAAAAATCTAAGTATGCGGAAGCATCATTCAAAAGGCGAAGGAAGACATAGAGTCATCTTCGCGAAATATATAGAGAGCCTCTTAACCATGACTTTTCCAATAACGTCCTTACCTTTTACCTGTAAGAAGCGCGGTGGAAAAGAAAGGAATTCTAGGCGTTTTTATCACTTAATCGAAAAATAAGATTAAGCTGCTTTATTTCGCCGCTCCCCCGCCATCCGGGGTATAAAGAAAATCGAAGCCTTACGATGAAAATTCCTTTTTCCGCAATTCAAATCGGTCCGCCATCACGTATGCCTGCTTCCAATAGGTAAGCGAATGCGTAAAGAAGGATAGATATTTTTTATACGAGTTCCTATCTTTTGTAGGAGGCCTATATACAAGGGGTAGACGTTTTATGTTCTTTCTTAGAGATCGATCGAAACGGTGATTCAGAATATATCTATTTCTTTTTCCCTAGCTAGAATCCCAATACTTTGCTCTTTATGTTTTCAGTATACATAGAAAGATTGGGAAAGATAGATACCTTTATAGTGGGGTCGAAAACAAATAATGCAATGTACGTGAAGAGTTAATATATTTTCTAGTGATATTTGTTAAATCAGTTTAGGGCCAAAACAATCGTTATTTTAGTTTAGGTGTTGCCGCTAAAGTGCAGAAATTAGTTAATCTGCTCATTAGCTAGATGATCCGCATATTAAAAGGGAAGATTAATTAAAGTGTGGAAAATTGTTTCAATTCTCAAATTAACCAGGTAATCTGTGAATTACATAGATAAACAGCACAATTCGATTAGGCACTCTTTAAAGTGAAAATGAGAGTTTTGGTGTAACAACAGCATCATTTCTACGCTTTCTTTGAATGCTGTTTATTTATTTTTTGATATCTTAAAATTCAAGTTTATACGATCAAACAATCAACACATTAGTTGATACAATCAATCATCCATCAACTGAAAAGTTACAATACAAGAAATCAAACGGTTTAAAATTGTATTACAATTAAGGAAGTTGACATAATGTAATTTTTTCATTTTCTAATATCTAAAAAATTACGTTGATACAATGAACCAAACAACAAATTAGTTGATAGAATCAATCTTCAAAGAATTCTTGAACAATCTATGTTAATGTGCAACCATACTTTGTAATATTGGAATTTTTAACATTTAATTTTTTAACAGAAGATCCTGGTCGTCGTAATTAAATTTATTATAAATTAATTCGAAGAGTATTTTATCGAACACATGTATATCGAATACATGTCAATCCAAATTCCACAGAAAGAAAATGAGAAAAACTAACTTTTGAACTTTAACAATACAAAATCCGTTAACGTGAGGAATACCCACTTAAAATGTGGACAACCCTGGATTCCACACTTTAATGGAGCAAATCAGTTCATCTGCATATTAATGGCTTTCGAGCTTTAACGGTAACAAGTGTATAGTTTAGCAGTGAATTAATGTACCGTAGAACATGCACCTATACTTTCAAACTGCATTTTAAAAAAAAAGCTAGGAATATTCGCCGTATAATGAACACCCTTCTTTATGAGAAAACCTGAAATATTCACTTGCAACGTTCTTATATTTTGAGGTCTTGATATAGAGTATGAGTAGATATACGAAGGCTGTTCAGAAAGTATCGATACTGAATTTATTCTATTTATTGCAGAAAACCCCTAGCGGAGGACTGTGTGCATCATGCGCGTGCATATTTCACCTTGTCTCACAAAATTCGGCAGGTCTGTACAGCGCGCCGTTCAGTCACACTGACTTCTTTCACGTGGAGTGTTTGCGTGCGTTCGTCGAAAAAAGTAAAAGTGTGAAAACACTGATCAGCGAATCTGTATCAAGTTTTGCTTTAAGCTCGGTAAAACGGGTACCGAAACCTACGAGATGATGAAAACAGCATTTGGAGATGAGTTGTGCTCGGGTTTTCGAGTGGTTCCGACGATTCAAGGAGGGTCGTCAATCAGTGAACAGTGATCCCCGTTCTGGACGCCCATCCACCTCTCGCATTGAGGACAAGATTGCACAAGTGAAGGCTGTGGTGCACTCTGATAGTCCTTTAACAGTCCGAGAAATTGCACAGGAGTGTCACATTTCCGTAGGATCATGTGATGAAATTTTGAGAAAGGACTTGAACATGCGCCGAGTGTCTGCAAAGTTTGTGCCGCGTCTCCTCACTGAGGATAAGCAATTCCAACGACTGGCAACATCTCCTGACTTTTTCCTCTTTCCCAAGATCAAGAACACCTTAAAAGGACACCGGTTTCAGGACATTGAAACCATAAAACAGAATTCGACACAGCAGCTTCAGGCCATCCCAAAGTCTGAGTTCCAGAAATGTTTCGAGGACTGGAAACATCGTTGGGCCAAGTGTGTTACTGCCAATGGAGCATATTTCGAAGGAGATTGACTCAAAACCTGTTTATGTATGTATGTTTTTGCATAATAAATTCAGTCTCGATACTTTTGAACAGCCCTCGTATAAAACAAACATGGCATGAAAATAATCCTTACGTAATTAAAAATTTCATTAAAAAAGCTGTAGTACATGTTAGAATCTAGATGGAACGAAACATGATTACTTATTTATCGATCAGAATAATAGCGAAAGCGAAAAGTTAAAACAAAACTTAATGGTATACCATAAGATGTAACGGAATATAAAATTTTTTTATGTCATTCAATTATGAAATAAACCCACAAACTTGTCATTTCATTTAAATATAAACTATATGTATATATATATAAAGTACATATCGCCAAGAAGATCTTTTGATAATTATTAACTATTATGTATATGATGTGCAATGACGCACACAGGCATTTTTCAAGGGAAGGGGGGGGGGGTTCAGGGTCGATGGTCCACCAATCTCGTGTCATGCTTCAATGCACTGACGAATATACCGTTGCGAATTTTGTAAAATAGTGTAAATAATCTATATTTGGATGCGTAATGCATTTAATTAACTCTGTTATATTATGTTAAAACTGTAATATTCACAAGCAGTGTACGTTATAGTGGCGATTCAATGGGAACTTGGCGAAATCTTGGCAATAGAGACCAGTAAACATCATTTTTGGCGACCAACTTTGGCAACTTTGGCGATCATGTTGGTGACCATTTTTGGCGAGTTCGGGACTCTCTAGATTCTTCTAGAAATTAGTGGAGAAATCCACCAATTTCACGATCTATGACTCAAGCGCATCTTTCTCGAAGTTTCGGCCAAGACTATAAATAGAGCGATACTCGCCGTAACAGTCAGTCTGCTTTTGACTAGTGATTAGTAAACTTGCCTTGACCGTGAGAACTAGTGATTAGCGTGGCTGTTCAATATTACGAGCCGTCCTTGTGGATAATCTTGTGGAGCGTGTATCTTAGACACTGATAATTGTATCTGAGAGCTGTTGAAGGTGTGAAATTCTTTTGATATTTATCCTACGAATTTAGCTGTTGAATCCTGTATTTTAAGGATTGATTTACGTCAATAAATACTCATCGCTCTTAAAGAGAATTGCCTTGTTGCTTACAACTGATCTTGCATAAAATCCTCGAACCTCGATCAACGTAACAATACTCTTTTGATTTTGTCGATTGTTCGGAACAAAAAGAAAGTAAAAAATAAATTATTGAATAATTAATTAACAATAATTAATAAAATTAAATATTAATTAACAATAATTAATAAAATTAAATATTAATTAACAATAATTAATAAAATTAAATATTAATAACCAATATTTAATGAAATTTTACGTACTATATTTTGAATTATAATCAATCGATAAAAAAATCAAGGGGGATGGTGTCTGGACCCGGGGACCACCCACTGATGCCGTGGAATACTTGAGGTGTCTTGGTACTTTTGAATATACATTTATTTGATGTAGAAGAACATTTTACTTAAACAGCAAACATACACGCCCAACACAGAAGAAAAGACGATGGACAAAAACAAAAAGCTGCTGGTTACATGACGAAGGGCAAAAAGCAGGTGAATTTTCTCTTGAAACGAGAGTTTTCATAGGAAGCGGCAACCGGAAATTCCAAAATCCACATTACAGTGGTGGCAAAAAGTCCTTATCACACTCATTTTTTAGCGTAATTTTTGTGTTTGACTGTGAAATTATCGCACTATCTGAAATATTGTTATTGATTTTAATGTATTTTTTATGCTGATTTCAAATCTACTACTAGTTTCTAATGACTAAAATATTTTTTGTAGTAAAGCTGCCTGAACACAATAATGTGAAATATGTGCAGAATAAAACAATATAGAATAACATAATATGCAAAGAAAAATAACACGAAAATTGACAAATGCAGTATATTTAATAAGCATTTTGAAAATTACATTGTTGTCACATGTTAGAAAATCAATATTTTATGGGTCAGCCGTTTGCTTTAATTACGGCTCAACATATTTTTGGCATGGAATGCACCAATTTCAAAAGAAGATCTTTCGTGACAATATGGTTGAAGGAAAATATTAAAGCTTCAATTAATTCACGTTTGTTTGAAGGTTTTTCTTTGAAATTTCATAACCAATTTTAAACCTTAAATTCTCTATCGGATTAAGGTCGGGAGACTGCCTGGCCAGTTCATTCTATTCACAGTATGGTCTTTCAACCATTTCTGGACTACCGTTGCACGATAACAAGGGGCGTTATCGTCCTGAAAAATCCATGACTGATTCGCAAAAAGAATTCTCGCAGTTGGTAGCAATTTATTTTGTAGTATTTCAATGTAATCCATGGCTTTCACTGTTCCGCTAACGATGTGAAGTCTTCCAACACCATGAGAAGACATGCAACCCCATACTACCACTTTTGTCGGGTACTTTACTGTGGGCTTCAGACACTGAGGGCTGAATTCCTCATGAGTGCGTCGTCTTACATAGGCACTACTTTGGTTGCCAGAAATACAAAACTGACTCTCGTCCCTAAATATTACCTTTTCCCAGTCTTTAATAGTCCATAATGAATGTTCCCTTGCCCACGTCAATCGCCTCTTGCGTTGAAATTCAGTCAGTAATGGTTTTGGGCTCGCTTTACAGCCTCGTAACCCAATTTCAGCAGTCTTCCTCTAACAGTTCTTGGGCACACACTCACATTTGATGTCATTGTTTCAAAATTTGCGAGGAATTAAACTTTCTGTTTGAAAGTGAAATTCTGTGCAATAACCTGTCTTCACGTAAAGATGTTTTTCTTGGTCGTCCTGATCGCCCCTGTCCGCAATAAAATTGTTTCAGAAATCTTTTCAAAGTTTCACAACAGTAGAAAGGCCACATGGTACTTTAGCAGCAATTTGGCGCATAGAATAACCTTCTTCCTTCAAATGTATTATTTTGTACATTTTATTCTCAGGCATATATGAAAATTTTGCCATATTTCCAATATTTTCCGCAAACGCACTTCAAATTGCTTTCAATACACTATTTTCCACAAGCACACACACACAACTGCATTCAATACAATAAACCACGTTTCACCTTTTTCTTTCAACCCTTTATCGCTACTGCTCTCTGATTGGTTGAAATAACGGAGCATTTCATTGGTGGAAAACACACTCACTCATTCTTAGAGTGACCTTGTGCTTTCTTGTTAAGGTTTTTTCAACATATCAATGAGACTATTTACTTTAGATGAAATCTGCAAACAGATTTAAAATCAGGATGAAAAAATACATTAAAATCAATAACAATATTTAAGATAGTGCGATAATTTCACAACGAAAAATGAAGTCAAACACAAAAATTTCGCTAAAAAATTAGTGTGTTCAGGACTTTTTGCCATTACTGTATATGGACAGAGAAGTGCGAAATTGATTGACAAGATTGTGGTGAAAAGTATCATACAATCATGACTTACTTAAAATACGCTGAGCTGTTAATTTTTAAAAGATAAAGATGTGATTTTTTTCCGTTAGGTGGGTAAACTATTTAATTATTTATATGTGAGTCCTGAAGGGTCAAGACCACTAAAAATTAAAGAATTGTTTAGATAAAATTAAAGGGAATTATTACAATATGTACATATATGTGAAAATAGACTTTTTTATATGCATCTTAAGTCACGTAACTCTCATTTTAAAACTCTCATTTTTACATTCGGCGTATAATGCGCACCTGTATATTTCGATTATATTTTTTGAGTTAAAAGTGTGCGTTATACGAATTATTATACGTTAATAAAAAATTCCCGATATTTGAAAATATATTTTCACACGTGTTTATTTTTGTAATGATATAAAAGAAATAAAAGGACAACTATATACATATGTGCATGTTTTAAATACATTTTTGTTTGATATATGTATTTATTTACAGCTCACATTCTTAATGAATTGTAGAAAAAAACCTTACTAGCATTGGTAGTCACAAGGAATTGCACTCTTGCTAAAAAAAATTCGTATTCTTAATTAATCAATCTTCAAGATACCTTTACAAAAGCTTGTTTAAGTTAAGGCTCGTTAGATACTTATTTTTATTACTCTATTTCATTACAAAAAATACTATTGTTTCGTAATGAAATAACTGTTATTTTTGGATCCACATTTCCAGTGTGATGGAGTATTCCTAAATGTATAAATGGGCGTCTCATCTCTGCCAGACATCTCGTAAAAATGTCACGATCCTTTATTGGGTGCGCGGTCCATGTAATTCAATGATTGAGCATATAAACGTGGATACCCTCGCCTCGTTTGGGTCGGCTTTGTAACTTAATTACCAGGAGCATCTGGTCACTGTAGGCCATCCCGTGAGTGTACTCATGCACTCACTACACTTAGAGAAGGCATCTGTGGTGTGGTTGAAAAATGATGCGTCCCTTTCTGTTTTTCATTAGATTCTTTTTATCAGTTCCAATAGCTTAACATATCTATAGATAGTACTAAGTATCACATAGTATTTATAGACATTTTTCTTGGCATTAGGTTATTGAATAAGTTATTTAACTATAATGAAATAACGTTTTCACACAATAAGATAAAAACTCTGAATTACGCGATTTCTTTAAACTTATTTGATTTTCCGAAATACCTATAAAACATAGGGCAAAAAATGAAATTTAGAAAACGTCTAAAAATTATAAGTTAAAATGTATACAAGTATAAGTTGGTATACATTCATATATGTACATGTGTATATTAATTGCAACAAAGCTACTGTTTTCTTTTCAGTAACTCTTTTTGTATTTCTTTCGATACATGAATTTTATTTTTCCTGAAAGTAATAACAGTAGTAATATAGAACAATTCATCCAAATATTAAAATAACTAAACAATGGAGCAAAAATAACAATTTGGAAAGTGAAACAGATGCTGAAATTTCAAGAATTTTCTTGTTTTCTCTTGGTTAAAGTATTCTTATTCATAAATAATATCTCATTAAAACTTCTCTTAAAGACAATTTTGAAGAAAATTACAATCTAATATATTGTAATTGCGAGGTATAGTTGCATACTCTATTGATAGAACGAAGAAAAAAACAGAACACGTTTGGTAAGGGTTATTTATTCTTGAGCAACTTTATCTCCTATTTTCTCAGGCTTCAAATCCATCTGCAGAAAATTGAAAGGCAATTCTTCTTTCGTGTACTGACAAGTAAATAACCATCCATTTCGTCAGCATATTTCCCATCAGAGCCTCTTCGAGAGTCTATTTCTCTGTGAGCGACAACAAACGTCCACCTTGTAAGGCGCTTACAATACAAAATTCTTACTTCACTGGCTGAATTCGCTTTGGCGAAAAACTCAACTTCCATTTGCTATTACATTGTCGATCGCTAAAGCATCAGTGTTAACATCTCTTCACCTTTGGAATAAAGTACTCGCAGTGGCGGAAAAAAATAACTGTGGTCTCCAAGGAATTCTCCTTTTCTCAACCTAATGAAACTCTCTGTAGAACAGATGACTTTCCTAACTCCTCCCGAGTAGCTGGATGGAAAGAAAAGAAGAGTGACAGATGAGGTGTGTGAATGAAGGATTTGAGGCAAAAGCTGTGATTGATTTTAAAGGAACAAGAAAGGAACAAGATGAGTTCTTCCAGCGCGGACAACTTTTCTTGTGTCCTCTGGAAATTAATTACTTCTCTTGGTGGTAAAAGGTGCCGCTTTCGCCAAGACCGTCTAGCTTAAGTATCTGTTTCATTCAAGACCTTAATGGTATTGAACTGATGCATGAAGTAATTTGAGAGAGAGGAGGCAATTAAAAGTGTAGGAAAAGATACATTTAGAGAACAGAGTGTTAATATCAGTTGGAAACAAGAAAGGGGGTTTCGTGTCTTGAGAGGTTTATTCCTCAGAAAGCAGTTGGATCAAAAATATCTGCGTACTAGGGTTGTTTTCTGAAATGTTTCATTTAATTTATAAAGAATGTTTACATGCTTGACTATTACTGTAATTCGTAGGAACTGTATTAGAAATATTTTCAAATTAATATTATTTATTGTTTCTAACTAGATAAAAGGCACGACAACAACAACTAGATAAAAGGAAACTTTTAAATGTCAAAAATGCGTGCATATTTTTATATAAAATTTCTTTCTTTTCTACACTTGTTTTTTAAGAAAATTTTTGCAATTATTCTAAATTAAAATCGTTTTATATGTTCTTAATTTTTATGGATAATTGTTCGACCTACAAACAGTATTTTTTAAATTCTTTCCTACATCAATTGACCTTTTGAATGAATGATCAATAATTTGCTAATTTGTTTGCTACTTTTTAGTGTTGCTCTTTTTAATAAAATAAAATAAAATTGTAAGTTTATATAAATAAAATCATCATTAAAAATTTGCTTCTGAAGCATCATTTAAGCATTGGAAGTTGACTTAAAAGATAATATTGTACTTTCAGTTTCGGAGCAATAAAACTCTTTAATATCTTAGAACATATGTTTTAAGGGAATATATTGCTGGCAGTCTTTTAAACCTGTATATAGTGTTTATTTATATTAAAATCCTCCCCCCCTAAAAAAGTTAGCTTTTGTAACGAAAACGTAATGTGATGCTTCTGTTAATATCAAGACATTTTGTTGATTCATAAGAGTTTATAAGGAAAAATACATTTGTTTAGGCATTTTTTCCTTGTAGCAATATCAATATCAAGCATCTTTTAAGATGTATTCTAATGATGAATTCATTTTGAATTTTGGAAGAAGATCACAACACACAGACCTCTCAATGAATTTCTCCGGGATTCGTTCTAATATAGAAAATTGTATGTTATTTTCACATTTCGCTCGAGTTTTGAAACCCCTTAAAATCCTTCCTCAAACCCATCAATAGGTGCCCCACCTAGTATGGTGGTTATGACACTCGGCTTGTAATCGAATGGGCTCGGGTTCGAATCCTGAATGGGGCGTAAATATATCTTAAAGAAAAATTTTTTTTAACATTTATAAACCTCGTGCACCACGCAATGTATAACACAGACAGAAGAAAGGATTACAACACAAACATCCATGCCTTCTCCGGGATTCGAACCCAGTCCCTACGGCACCGCAGTCATCTTCACTATACCGGATGGGCGGCTGGATATATCTTTGGGAAAAGAAGTCGGACTTTCGCCTGAAATGGATTCCCGTCTCGAATGGAAAGCAGCACATCCCTTCTGCTACATGCTGGGGTCATCGTTTGTAATAAAAATCTGTATTCTTCTGTGTTTGTACTGTATGTGTCCGTTCATCTATCTCTCGACTTTCGTATGTATCCCAGTATGAAACACAAGGCAGCAACAACAACCCATAAATATCAGGTAAAATCTTCGGTTTGAGATTACTGAAAGTGATGGTTATCATAATTCAAACTTTTACATCTAATCCGGCCCGAATAAAAATTTTGAACCTACACTTTAATAAAGAACTCAAATGAGGAATTTTTTGAGTAGGTCATTTAGAGTCGAGGTGTTGACAGTGTCCAGGGTATCGGCCACTCTCAGATGTGTGAGTTATAAATGCGGTGTTGAAACTCGGAAGGCGACACACGGGCACGCGACCCATTCATCAAGGCATCGCAGATTGGGGTAAAGGAAATCTGAGGCAGCGATTTGCATAGTGGGGATGCGTGCAGGTAAATGGTTGC
>BMAO01012345.1:0-22420 GCA_019973975.1 Trichonephila clavata
CCACAGTAAATAAAAAAGCACACATTACGAAATTAAATGTAAAGTATTAATAACTAATGAAAAAGAAAAAAATTAAATTCTTTCATAATCAGCTTGCTAAAAGTAATATCAATACAGGTTCGAACGATAGCCTATTTAATGTTTCAATCAGTACACATAATTATCATTGCAACCGTCGTGCAACCATTTGTTGCTTGCGATGCACTGAATCCATCCACACTTGGAATCTTTTTTAGCATAAAAGTGTAGTCTTTAAACTCAGCACAAAAATCGTCATTATTATCCACATCAAAACTGTCGCCTTTTAGTATCTGGAGGAATTTCTTCGCTTGAGGAGGGCAAACTGACACGTCTCTTTCTTCTGCTTAGGTTTCTTGTTAGTTGTTTTGTCCTTACCCGCCTTTTCTTGCTTTCTTCGGGCCTTTTCCCCGCATATTGCTCTCTTCTCTGATTCAGTTAAGACTTCTCATGCTAGTTGTTTTTACACCCGGTTAGTTTACGTTTTCTGACCAGAGGAAAAGGGCTGTGTTCCCCTGTTCTGTACTGGTGGACTTAACCGATGGTGATAGAACATTTATCATTTATTGCATTTAAGTATTATTAATAATAATAATTATTGTTAATTGTATTTATATTTTATAAAATAGTACACACAGTGTTACAAAATATTTTTTTTAAAAAAACAAATTTTAAAGTTCATTTTATTTATTTCTGAATCATGTGACGTCTTTCCCCAAGTATAGAGTGAAAATGCCACACACGCTTATTTCCTTATTTGCTACAGTCTTATATCCTCCACTACGTGCATTGTACGTGTAACATAATGCGTAACTCATTTATATTAGTAATATCTTATTTAAGTTTATGAACTTTAAACCTGAGGAACGGGATATTATAAAAATTGTACTCACCACTCTTTAAAAGCTCACGAGATCCAAAAATAACAGCGAAAGACGATCAATTCAGATTAATTCACAAGTTACGCTTAATGTTGGAACAGTCTGTTCACACAAGTGGCTCAATATTGCTATCTAAACAACACAAAAAAGTACTATTAACAAACTGGGTTCTTCCTCGAATTAAATTATAGATAAAATTAAGTTGTCTAAATACCTTAAACGCTAAAATATTTTAAAATACTTAGAAAATACTTTACCGAAAATCAATACTACGAATTTTTGCTTCACGTCTCGAGCCACAAAACTTACTGTAAATTTTTATTTGCACAAAGTAGTTTCGTTTAGGTCTGCACAAATGTTTAAAAGAAAAGGTAGAATCTATCGAAAATATTGATTGCTAAGCTATCGTAGTAATACTTAGCGATGTAGCTTTTGAAAAAAAAATCCCTTTTCATGTGAATCACAGCATGCTTTACTTCAAAAACACAATAATTCTGAAAGTTTTTTATTTTTTATTTGAAAGTAGAAGAGTGAATTGCATGCATTACACTTAAATCAATATCCTAGAGGAAGATATCTAACTGATAATGGTAGGAAACCACTGAAAGACAATTTTTTTAGGGAAAAAGTGTACTGGAGATACATAAAAGATGATGTATGATCTATATTTTTAACTCAAAATGGATAAATGAACCTCAGAAAACTTTGATGTTTTTAATTCTTATTGGTTTTCTTTCCATAACATTAGTAATTCTAAGATGAAACCTGTTATAAGTAGGCTGAATACTTAAATAATCAATGATTTTGTGCTGTTTTACTAAAAACCGATACTATATATATATATATATATATATATATAGTTTTGTGATAAGTATAGATCCAAAAGGAGCCACTTTGAAATGCAGATTATGTAACCCTACTTAATCGATAAGATATGCTGACTTCTAAGAAATTTGAAGTTCATTTTGTTTGTGATATTCCATTGCTAAGATATCTTCCAAATCATTTTACATTACTTAAAACAAATTTTATTTCGTTATTTTTTATGTGTGACTCAGTGCATTGCAAAAACAAATATATTTCATTTGCGAGGGACTCTAACATAACTTTTAAGGTTTGTAGCACATTGAAAAACTGCTTTAGTCAAAAGAAAACACATCATCATGGTATCGATCCCAAACGTATGTTTAACGGGAAAATAGCTCGGAATGAAAAATACAAATGTACTCGTCTCTAAATCAAATGATAAACAAAGCTTGAAGAGTGATTTTTCCAGTCAAATTGTCAAACTATTTAGAAGAATTTTAAAATTCAACTTCTGTATTTAATATAGGTATTTTATAATGAAACCATTTGAATCATTGGGCTTAATATTGCATAAAATATTGAACTATTGTTTTTATTTTAATATTTTCTTATTGACATTTTTACGGATATGTTTCTCTTGTTTAGTACTTAGAATAAATTTCAGAACTAGTCATTTTTCTTCAAGATCGAAAATCTCATGGAACCGTATGAATGACTTAGCTGTTACAAGCGATAATATCAGTATAATCATGGAACATAAAAATTGATGATAAAATGTAGGGTATGGACTTTTATTGGCTCGTAAAATTAATGCGTATATAAAAACATTCCAAAACATTCATTTCTTTCTGGGCCTTAGTTTTATAGTTTTGTAATAGCACTATATATAAATATATTCCCCATATTTCCATACAGGTTTAATACTTGGATTTTATTATATATTCTGTTATTTTTTTTTCTGCATATCTACAATGTATAGCATTTCATTTTTCCATATAATGCTTTACTGCAGACAAAAAGGGATTTAATGTGCCAAGAATATCATTGATTTTGAAATATTTTTATGTCATATAATGAAAAAGAGTTTGGTAAGAATTTATGTATAGGATACTTATTTTTTAACTCACTAGATGTCTGCACTGATGTTAACTGAATTGATAAATATCAAAATCTCTAAAATTTCTTATTGAGTATCAAGCTAAATCCTGTTTTAAATATTTTAATATACTTATTATGTTTAATTCTATAAGACATAGCAAATTAATATAAGATGAACCAAAAGTCAGGCTTTGATAATAAATATTTATTACACTCACACTATTACAATTAGATATACTTTTGTTCGAATATATTGTTACGGGCTGTTAAGAATTTTTTATAAAATCATTTGCCTCAATAAATTGTAACGTATGCCCCCCCCCTTCCTTGGTAGATCAGAAAATGCCTAACAAGGGGAGAGCACGACTAAGGAAATTTATTTTTGAATGAGACTTGGTGTAATAGTAGTACTCCGTTAGGGTTTTAAACCCTCAATGTATTAGCGCCGAATAGCCAGTTAATTTGGAGTAAATAGCCTTCGAAATTCCTACTTAGCTTTTATAAAATTAAGTTTTTAATTACCTCCAGCGACTCAATGGCATAGTTGGTAGTGTACCTGCTTTTTACGCGGGTAGATAGAGTTCGAGTCACACGATCATCTTTTTTTTTCAATTCATTTAATTATTTTTTAAAATTAAATAAATTTAAGAAAGGTTTATTAAGTATTAAATGATATTTTATGTAATTATTTTATATTTTATAAAGCAAAATATTTACTGTAATCATATAAATATTTTATCATATTTTATAAATTACTTTTATCAATCAATAATACTTATAATAAAATATATTATAGGAAATATTAAATGATATTTTATATAAAAATGAGTTACAAATAGTTTTATAATGTGAAATACAACATATTATAAATAAAATATTATGTATAATATAAAACAATCTATAAAATATATTTTTAATATCATTAAAAATAAATTATTTTATAATTGATATAATAAGAATAAATTATGTCTTTTTTATATATTAATAATTTAATTATTTTATAAATAAATAAAATATTTAACAAGTCCTTTTTAAAAAAAGTTAATTAATCTTAAAAAAATATTAACATGAATTGAAGAAAAACGTTGATCGCGTGACTCGAAAATATAGCCTCCCTCGTAGAAAGCAGGGGCACTACCAACTATGCCATTGTATCACTGGAGGTAATTAAAACTTAATTGCATAAAAGCTAAGCGTAAATTTCGAAGGCTATTTTCTCCGATTTAACTGGCCATTCGTTGCTATTACATTAGGGGTTGAACACCCTAAAGGAGTACTACTATTACACCAAGAGTCTCGTCCAAAAATGAATTTCCTTAGTCGTGCCCTCTCCTTGGAAGAGGTATTATAGTTCTTGACATGTATTCTTTAGCGTGTTTTTTGTTAGGCTGCCTTTTTTTTTTCTTTAAACTTTTTATATCATCGCTCTAATGATTTTTCATCAGGATGCGTTATAACTAATGCGTTCATAACAATGTTGAAATTTACGCTGAACATTAATGGACGAATTCGTTTTGTGAAAGCAGAACACACATTGGGTTTTCTATTGAATCAATGCCATTTTGGCCGAAAATGTCTTCTTGCAAATATTCCCCTGAGTCTTTCTTGAAAATGGGTACTTAGTGATGAATTTTTATAATCCAGGCAAGACTCCCCCCCCCCCTCCAACATTCATATTTAATTATTAAACAAAAAAGTAGAATCACACACATAGGCCCTCAAGGGCCTTGAGCGTGTATACACGTCCTGCTTGAGATGGTGTCTTTAGTGCCCGAACGTGTATACTCGTCCTACCAAAAGATGACTTTTTAATGGTATTACTGGGTTTTAAACTAGTCCCAAGGTTTTGGAATACAATAACATGATAGTGACAGTGGTTGTAAAGAATTTACTTATATTTCGGAGAAAAGGTGGGGAAGAAATTTGTGAAAGAGTGTATATTCCAAGAACAAGGAAATTCATAGCTAAGCAGTGTTTTGTTTTGTTTTTGTTTGAGTGTGCTCTTTTCTGCTCTTCATTTGCTGTCATTTTCGCTTATCGTGTGAAACAAGAGCTTTTTAATGTTTTTGTACGAATACCCTGAATGTAGTATTGTTTATTTGTTCTACCATGTTTCAAGGTATATCACAGAATAGATAAGTTATCATGTTGTAAGTCTAGAGATTAAATTTTTTCTTTTCTTTTTTATTATTTTATCCTTCTCCTTTTCTCTTATTTAAAGTGAAAGTAAACAGTTTTTAGGTGGAAAAAAACATGCCTTTTCTCCCCTACCCCCAATAAACCGTTTAACAACACGCGCCTGTAGGAAAACGGTGACACTCTGGGGGTGAATTTCGTAACTTTTTCTAGGCAATTAAGGGGTTAACTATGGAAAAGTCATTATTTTACTTGTCATAACTAGTCATTATTTTACTTTTTGCATATAAAGTTCTGAATTATTTTCTCCTTGCCAGTAAATAGTTTTTTAATTCATATACATGATTTAGAAATGTGTATTTCAGTATTTTTAAGTAAAATGATCGAGCATTACATAGTAACTTGCTGACACTTTAAAATATAGGTCTTAAAGACATCACTATGGAAATTAAAATACGCTTTCTCTTCTTTAAAAAGATTATTCAAATATGATCTTGTAATTTCTTAATGAACGTCGGCACTTTTGATTGATTATTAAAAAAAGCTTTTACATCCTTGCTACTTATTGTTTCTTGAGTTTTCCCTTGTAATTTGTCAAACCGCAAACTGACTGTATTTATCAAAAAGGTTTGAAGAAGTAATACAAGTCTGAGAGATAAAGAAGAATAGAGGAAGAATCTCAAAAAAAACCTTTACATCCTTCTAGTTATTATCACTGTGTACTTCATCTCAATTTGTTTTTTGACAAATTTGCCATATTATCGAAATATTTTGGAGAAGTAAAAGAACACGAGAGACACATAAAGACATCAGAGAGAAAACTCTTGCTTGTTTTAAAAAAATAGCATCGATTCAACATTCTCGTTCAGACAAAGAATCAAAAATTTAATTTCTATTGCGGATTTTAACAGCAAATAACAACTAGCATTTTTATGTCACACCTTATTTTAATAAAGTCATTTCTAAAGTTTTGACTCTGAAAAAACATATAAATCAGGAAGAATAAATAGAACTTAATTTATAAAGTAAGTTTATGCAATAAATTGAAATAAAAAAGTGATAAAACATAAATTTAAAACAAAATATCAATGGCTAAAGAAAGAGATACTATATTCTCACCAATTATTTTTGTTTCTTAATTAATGTATAAAATATGATAGATATTGTAATACAAGTAAGTGTTGTAAAGCAAAAAATTGTTTAATTTTTGTAATGAAGAATATGTTTTACATTGTTTATCAATTCTAAGATAGATATAAATATTTATTTTATTTAGAAAAAAATCAGCATGCATTCAAGTGGTGTTCAGTTTATTTAAAGATTCACTTAAATCCCTCTATACAATTTCCATTTTTCTCCTTCAGTATTATTTTACCTCTTTGTAAAAATGCTAAATAATATAAATAATGAAATATATAAGAAACATGTTAGTACACATAACTCTTTATTTCTTAATCAAATTTATTTGTTTTTATATATCAAAGGAAAATTTTGGAAACAAATTCTCTTGTTAGAGATTAAAAAGAATTTTTCCTACACTCATAAAAAAAAATCCTTATTAAAAAAGAATCTAAATAATTTCACATGATGCTTTACTAATGAATCCTTATTAATATGTATAACTAAAGTATATTTTTATCAAAGCTTTATTATTAAAAACAAGGCCTTTGGTTCTCATATCTCGTTTGATGTCTATCTTCTTTTTTCATAAAAATAAAATGTAAAAACAATTTATTTCTTACTTAATTTCATTCAAAAACGTTTTTAAACTACAAAGCATTTGTTACAACACATTTTCATATTTTACGTATTTTCTTTATTTCTTTCAGTAATTTAAGTGATAAAAATCACTTCAATTTAAATTATTCGCGCTTTAATATATTTTAAGAGGGAAGCACAAAGAAAGTAGCATTTATTTCATCACTGGCATCCGCTTTGTAATTTAATGTAAGAATAGTTCCACAAATATCTCTTAACTTAGATGACAGAAACCTCTTCCTATGTATCCAAAACCAGGATAACAAATGAATAAAGTTAAAACTTGTTGCCGTTTGGTTGACATTACTACTAAATAAAGCAATTACCGAGTCTTAGAAATCGTCATTTTGGAAAGATGCCAAAGCTATTACCAACACAATGCAACTTCGAATATCTTTAGAATCTCAAATATCCCAGTAATTACGAAAACATTTTCCTAAGCAAATATTTCAAGAAATTTAAAACATTCCTTTTGAATTATATTTTATACCCTTGCTAAACGTTAAATAAATAAATGTCACTCGCAGTACGTTAAATACGAAGGTTTTCTTTTAGAGAAAGGTACATTTGTTATAATAAGCATATTATCTTCAGTAGCAAATAGATTTTATCGTGGCAAACATATTAATATAGTATTTTCTAGCATGGAGTCTTATTTCTTTTGTTGTCATTAGCACAGATATAAATTTTTTTTATTCAAATCATTTGAATACTTAAAAGAAATATTTCTTTTCTTTGTGACGTTGCTACATCTTCAAAAATCTGTCAATAAATAATTTCCAGGTAAAGATAATGATATGAAGCTGAAATAATACACGATGTATTATTCCCAATTGAAATTAATTCACAGATTTTAATTACTGAACTTGCAATATTTCCCGTATTGATGAAACAATTGAGTTTCATTGGGATTTGATTCGCAAAGATTAAAGGTATGCACTGAATTAAAGATTTCCATTTTTATATCCATCAATATGATAAATTTTCTTCAAAGCTTCAACATTCTGTTAAAATACAAATTTATACATCAAATATGCTCAAAGCAAAATGTTTTAAATAGTTTCTATGTAAAGTCAATTAACAATTACCCTAAATGCAGAAAATGTATAATTTACTTACGTGTTTGGCACTAAAAGTATTAAAATTATTCTCAATTATTAAAAAATATATTTTTATAGAATAAGATAATTATCGTTACTAGAAAATAAGCTATATGTATAAAAATGTTACATTAAGGCAGCGTTTCTCAAACTGGGGTGCCCCCCTCTAGGGGGGGCGGGATAACTCTACAAGGGTGCACGAGCTATAGTAAAATCAAAAACAAAAGATTACTTAGTAAAATTATTAATTTCCTGGATCTGACAAGAAAAAAAATAAATACACATTTACTCTAAAATAATGCACTGATAAATGCATATGTACTGCACATGGCATTTTATAATTAATTTAGCAATACTAAGTTAAGAACAAGTTTAATTATTACCATTAGCCTCATGGGTTTGTCATATATAAAATTATTTGCAAAATTAACACTTACCTTGATCACTTAACTGCCGATTAAAAAATACGTGATTCGCCCCCCCCCCAATGCCACCATTTTCCACGTAGGCGTGCGTATGTGATGTATTTGGAAGGGGTGAGTGAGGGAATATTATTGTCGCACTGTTCAGCTACTCGAAGGCTTTTGGCGACGGACCTCGGAATTTTGAATCAGGGCAAGTGACGAGAATGATACCTGTGAGCTCTGGCACCCCTCTCCTAATTACAACACCAAGAGAGGATGTTTGTGCTCTCGGAGGATTTAACGTGTATCGCTCCCCTGCAAGGTGGGTCTTAGGCGGTAATTGACTGGAACTCATGACACGCCTGCCTCGAGACCGATACCTTGATCACTAGGCTACCGCGACCACATATTAGGAGAAGTAGAAAATGAATAAATAACACATCTGTGAAAATAAGTAATCCTTCGCAAACACTGTCAATGTTTTTCTATTGCATTCCAAAGCCTTTGGAATCATTTTTTGAATAGCAGTGCACTGAAAAGATCATACTTCGGAAAGACGTATATATACGTACGGAGAAATTAACGCTTTGTCTGAGCGAGACGTTTATCTATGGCGGTGGCAGGTTAAAGTCGTATTGTAGTTTTAGCGTCAAAATATAGTATTATCGAATTCAATGCATTTTTATTGTGTGGAGTGAGGGGGGGAAGATGAAAATTATGATTGAATATTGGGTCGCAAATATTGAAATTTTGAGAAGCACTGCATTTAAGGTAATATTTTGAAAGTTCTCTCTGACTTCACGAAAGTTCTATTCAATTTATGTGGGGGGAAAACTTAAACTTACCGATTGTTTGAAAACTTTTTCTTAATTTATCTTTAGTTTTATTCTGAATGTTCCTTAAATGCCTTAACTATTTATGTTTGTTGCTTAACTTTTTTGTGAGGTGACAAATGGAATGAAACTTCAACATGAAAGTATTACTTACGAATGTAGAATTTTTTTATAGTAATAAATAAAATGTACTAAACTATTATCAAAATGAAATTAATTTTTGATTTTCAAACTTGTATTCAATATTATTAGGATTTACCTATCCTATAAAATATTATAATTACTTAAAATGAAAACTGTCTAGTAAAACAAGATTTCCTGAACTTTAAGTAAACACCACGTTTATTGCCAACTTTCAGTATTACAATAAATATAAATATTCAGAAATATCAATCTGGTGATAAATTTTCTAAAAAATATTAGAAAATATTTACGTTTAACAACTAAAAAACTAATTTTAATCCAATTTTTTTCTTTTTTTTTATATAATTCGGCTGTGGATTGGTATATCAATAGTCACAATGCAATTTTGACACCCAGTTTCCTCCTCAGAGGGAGGCATTAGAGCTTTCACGATTCGAAATTATGTGTTCTTGGAATTTAATTTTGCCGAGAATATCCAAATCAAACAGGGACTCTAAGGATCTTAAGCATGCCGCATAATCATACGACATGGACGCCACCGATTTTTTACATCATGAAAATCTACCGATTTGGGCTGGAGTTGAACCCACAAACTTGAGCGTACAAGGCCAGGGCCAAACCGATTATTTTTACAAACAATTTAATATCTTATTTCTATAATATATATATATAATATATATGTAACAGAGAGGGTGGTGTCTAGGGGTATGTTGAATGAAAGAGAGACGTTAAAGTTTAAGGATATTTAATGACATCTACAGGTTGTTAAACCTGACTAGGCGCGCGCTGCTGGGAGAACAGTAAGTCTACTCCTTCTCCCGCTTACATCCGGGGGTTACAGAGATTGGCGCTGGTGTCGCCTGAGCGTATACAACACTCGTCCATCCTGATGTGGTCGGTCCCCGACCAGGCTGGAAAATATGCAAGTAAAAATTATACAAATACTACAACTGAAAAAAAAAAAGATTAAACAAATTTTAAAGTTCAAATTTCCTTGAGTATACAGAGGAAAAAAATAAAGTAATTAGAGTTCTGGAAAAAAGGTCTTAGGGATTATCCCATGGTTTCATCAGATCAGCAGATGTGGATGTCAAATTCGGGCCTTCTTGTCTTCCTATTTTCTTTACATCGTACCTGTCGTTTGGACGAACTTTCACGACTTCATATGGGCCAAAATATTTTGGTCGCAATTTCACACCTACTCCAAACTGGGTTTTCTTGATTGCAATTCTGTCACCTTCTTTGTATTTTCTTGCTTCTTTGCGATGTTTATTGTAGTGTAGTCTACTTTGTTCTTGTAATTTCAGGATATTGGATTTGGCATCTTCTCTCATTTGATGTTTATTCTGTAAAGATAATTGGAAATTTTCTTCCTCGAGAATGGCTTTGATTTTGATGTCATCTTTATTTTTCATTTTGACGCCTGTTAAAAGTTCAAATGGTGTATATTTGGTGGCTATGGAAATAGTGATGTTAATTATTCGTTGAACTGATGATACGTGTTTATACCATTTATTGGGATCTTCAAGTGAAAGCTTTGTTAGGACTGGTATTATCGTTGCATGAATTTTTTCTACCTGACCGTTCCCACGCGGTACACCTGTTGTGATTGAAATAAACTCGATATCTTCATCCTGACAAAATTTCTGAAATTCTGTCGAAGTGAATGCTGTTCCTTTGTCTGAAATTATTCGTCTGGGACTTCCAAAGGTTACTTGTTGTAATTTTAATTTGTCTAAAGCATCGTTAGCTGAAGGAGACTTTACAGGATAAATCCACAAAAATTTGGTGAAAGCGTCGATGACAGTAAAGATATATTTGTAATTTTTGTTGGTACTTGGGAGTGGACCCAAAAAGTCAATATGGTAGGTATCAAGTGGAATATCACCTTTTGGTATGGGATGTAGAAATCCTTCTCGTTTGCCAAATTTTTTGGATGAAAGAATGCAAGGAATACAATTTGCAATAACATTTTCTACAGTCTTACGCATATTTGGGAAAAAGAATTGTTGTTTGACTAAATTTTCAGTTTTGTTGATGCCGAAATGTCCTTTAGAATGTTCAAGTTGTACGATTTGTTTTTGCATTTCAAGTGGAACGACTAGAAGTTCTTGGTCGTTGACAATTTTGTACAGCACATCGTTTTTTAATGTATAATCAGAGGCTGAAGATGATTGTAATAGTTGTTTAATACTGGATGTAAACTCATCATTAATTTGTGCTTTTTTAATTTTTTGTGTTGTTTCGTTGTATTGTATGAGCATGACTGGATAACGACTGAGCGCGTCAACATGTTGCATTTGTTTACCTGGCCTGTGAAGTATTTCGTAATCGAAGTCTTCTAAGAAGAGAGCCCATCGTGCTATTCTAGGTGGTAAATCTTTCTTTGACATAGTTTTTTGAAATGCTTGGCAATCTGTGATTATTTGAAATTTTGTGCCGACGAGGTAGTGTCGAATTTTTTTAATGCTGTAACTATCGCTAAGACCTCTAGCTCGTAGCTGGAGTATTTCTCTTCTTGAGGAGAAGTTTTACGACTCATATAGTGTATTGGATGAAAGTTCTGATTTGAGTCCATTTGTAGAAGTATAGCGCCAAACCCTTTCGCACTGGCATCGCAGTGTATTTGTAATGGAGCGTTTTGCTGATAAAGATGTAATACAGGTTCCTGAGACAAAATTTGCTTCAAAGAGAGAAAAGCTTGTTTTTGTATAGGACCAAAGGTGAATGGAACTTTGTCTCGTAAAAGATCGCTTAAAGGTCGTGCGATTGATGCATAGTCCTTAATAAATTTTCTAAAATAGCCTGTTAGTCCTAAAAATGATTGGACATGCCGAGTGTTTTTAGGTGTTTGGAAATTCATGACTGCATTTGTTTTAGCTGTTGAAGGACGAATAGTGCCTTCTTCAATAATATGGCCAAGAAAAGTTAATTTCCGCTGAAGAAAATTACACTTTTTAAAATTAAACTCTAAACCATAAGTAGCAGCAACATCAAATACTTTTTTAAGCTTTGCAATCCCTTCACATTCAGAATTTGCCGGAATTAAAATGTCGTCCATGTATATAATAACAGTGTTGTCTTTTAAGAGATCTTTAAACACAATTTGAATGTATTTTTGAAATAGTGAGGGAGAATTACACAAACCAAAAGGAACTCTATTAAATTGGTATTGACCATTATGTGTTATGAAACTGGTGTATTTACGGCTTTCAGGATCAATTTTGATGTGAAAAAAACTGTTTTTTAAGTCCAGATTTGAAAAGAGTATCGCTCCATGGAGTTGATCAAAAATGTCTTCAATGAGGGGTAGTGGAAATCTTTGTTTAATTGTTTTAGAATTAAGAGCACGAAAATCAACACAGAGTCTAGTTGACTGGTCTTTTTTCTTGACAAGAACTAAAGGTGCGGCAAAATTAGATGAACTTGGGGAAATTATTCCATCAGACAGCCATTGCTCAATTTGGTTTTCGACGATAATTTTTTCCGCTTGACTTAATCTTCTAGGACGTAACGCGATGGGTGTGTCATCAGAAAGGATAATTTGCATCTGTAAGTTTGTATCTTTAATTTTATTTGGTTTGTAAGATTGGATAAGGTTTTCAACTTCGCGACGCGTATCAACGTTCAAAATATGCGATAAATCTACTTGAGGATAAATTACATTTAAATTTGATAAATAACAATCCTTATTTTGAAAAATCAAAGAGAGCGATTCGTTTTTATTATTAACTGGTAAAGAATTACAATCGCTAATTTTCAATTCAGAAAAAGGTTTGTTTACGTTAGCTTCGCGCTGAAAATCAGTTATATAACATGTTTGATCGGATCTGGGCTGTGACGTCAGTTCATATTTCTTATTTTCTTTTCTATCAAATAATTTCTGTTTTGAAGAGTTTAACGATTCTTTTTTATTCATTGGGTGTTTTACATTACTCGCGCTGTGAATGTTTGGAAATTGAATTGAGCCATTTGGCCTTGAACCTTCGCTGGAATGATTTGGGATAGTTAGCGGTGCAAAAGAATGCAAGCTCGACATATTTTGGCTAGCGAAATTATTTTGTCTATCATTTTTGTTTTTAGGCGAAAGAATGTTCTTAGAATGAGAGGAAGTAGGATTTTTTTCTGAAATCCGTGCATTTTCTTTTTCTGCTTTATTTAAATCATCAAAAATATTAGGCGGAACTATTAAATCACAATACAATTTATTACAGACAGCTGCAGTTACTATTATCGGGTTTTCACGAAAACTTGGAAGAGCTAATTTAATTTTAGTAAGTTCAGCTTGAATTTCATTTCCGAAAGCACATGTTAATTGAACAGTTCATAAAGATTTTGTTTCGGGTTGAATGAGGGAGGATTTCACACACACAATATTCGCTCCGAATCGATTAAAGTTTTCACGATTTTATCATTAACAAAAATATTTTCGTATTGCAATTCATGTAAGGATTCATTAAACATTTTACCTTCGACTTTACAAACAGGACCGTGATTTGAATTAGATCTAGAATTGAAATGAGTTTCGTTTCTGTGAGAACCACCACGCGGTTATTTGCTGAAGGGTTTTGTGAATAATTTGTGAAATTTTTATCACGCGAGTAGTAGCGATTAAAGCTTTGAGACGAGTTGTATTTTTGTTTTTTGCTGTCATATGGTGGTTGACGATACTGTGTTTTGTCGGAATACGACTTTCGCTTTGCTACGTAGTAAACATCGCATTCCCTAGCCAATTCAGTAGGCTTAAACCAAGATTCGTTTTGGCGTATCGCGATATGTTGTTGCGTTTCTCGATCGAGGGTGGAAAATAATTTGTCGGCTATCATTAACTCACACAAAGTTTTAAAATCATTCGCATTACGAAGTTTACAATAATATTCAAAAGAACTTGTTAATCGTGACGAAAACTGTACGTGCGATTCGTTTGGCAATCGTTGGGCCCTACGGAAATTAATTAAGCATTCTTGTGGGGTTGGTTGGAATTCTCGTAAAATAATGTGTTTAACTTTCTCGTAATCTTGGAGTTCGTTTTCGGGGATATAAAGTAAAATACTGTTAGCTTTTTCACCGAGAATATTAATTAAGATCTCTGATTTTAATTCCTGTGGAACATTTTTGGTTGTAAACGCACGTTCAAGTGAATGAAAAAATAAATTATAATTTTCAGGTTTAGAAGGAACTGGCATACTAAGGGTCTTAACGGATTTAATGAGACTTTCTAAAAGGTTAGTTGACGGTGTTTCGAATGTTGCAGTAGTATTGTTTGAATTATTAGAATTTATAGCGGAGTTTATTTTCGCGAGTTCAATTTCTTTTTGAAGTTGAATGATTTTTTGGGCCGTTTGCTCGGCTTCTTTTTTCACTAGTTCTGCTTGTTTTTTTTTCTGATTCTGCTTGTTTTTTTTCTGATTCTGCTTGTTTTTTTTCTAATTCTGATTCTTTTCGTTCCTCAACGAGTAAATTAAGCATATCCTTAACGAATTCAGGTTCGTTTTTGAAAGTGTCAGTTTGTTCGATAAGTGCTTTTAAATTCACAAGCGTAGCATTTTCTGGGACAGTAACACCTAGTTCTTTAGCGGCGGTTATTAGATCTTCTTTCTTAGTATTTCGATACATGCTGAGTAAAAAAGGTTTGATCCTACCTGATTGGACGATATCGGTTTGTAGACTGCAGATAGACTTCGCTTATAAAAAGCTATCCGTTTGCGATGAGTTCACTTTTCACGGTGATGATTGTAAATACGAAGCAGATGGAGTTTACACTCTTGATGCGATGAATAGGCGGGGAAATTGGCCTTTTTGTTTCACTGGAACACTTGGACGATGCCGAAGAGACTTTTTGGTTGAGTCTCAAGCTTTGGTTTGGCTTGGCGAAGGAGACGGTAGTATTGGTCTCGGAGCGGAGGATTGGCTCTTCGTAGGCGTCAGAGAAATTTCGCTGATCAAGCATTCGCCATTGTGTTGGGCGATTTCGATGAGCGCCGTTTTTTTTTTGGGGGGGGCGACTTTTGATTTTACACGGGTTTAAAAACCATTAAGGTTGCGAGGTCGAGCCCCCATGTAACAGAGAGGGTGGTGTCTAGGGGTATGTTGAATGAAAAAGAAGACGTTAAAGTTTAAGGATATTTAATGACATCTACAGGTTGTTAAACCTGACTAGGCGCGCGCTGCTGGGAGAACAGTAAGTCTACTCCTTCTCCCGCTTACATCCGGGGTTACAGAGATTGGCGCTGGTGTCGCCTGAGCGTATACAACATATATATATATATAATATATATATATATATATAAATTAATAATAATTTTAAATTTCCACATGTATTTCTTACTCCTAAATTTCATAAAAATCCAGTAAAGTTTAGAACAGTTACTAATGGTTTTAATACATATATCAGCAAATCAGGCAAAATTCTACATGAAATGTTACAAGATACAATAAATAATCTAAAAACTTCAGCCATTCTTAAAAATAGTACAGAACTTATTGCACAAATTAAAGATAAAAAGATATTTTCAGTATATAGTTTAGATTTTGAAGATCTTTTTAACTCAATTAATATTGATGATATGATAAAAACACTAGTAAAATTACATAAAGATAATTTGTTTAAAAATGTCAAATATGATAGATTTGGTTCTCTACTTAGGTTAGTTCTAAAAGAGAATTATGTTTATCATAATGGTAATTATTATCAACAGATTAAGGGTCTACCACAAGGTGGCCCAGCTAGCAACTGTCTTGCCAATTTATATTTACATTATTTTGAAAATAGTTTCACAGACAACTTAGAATTTTATTTTTTTCGTTATATAGATGATATAATCATTTTTGGCAAGCAAGACAACTTTATACCTAATATTAATTTTTATCCACAATATCTTAATTTATTACAGACAAATAGTAACAGTTACGAAGCAAATTTTCTTGGTATAGAAATTAAATTAAAAGATTATAAAATAGTTACTAATATTTATGATAAACGAGAAGACTTTAATTTCAATATTATAAAAGTACCGCATTGGGAGAGTAATGTGCATGTATCTATATTCAAAATATTGTTCTTAATTACACACTACGCAATAAATTTCTAGTTTCTAATAAATCAGAAAAAATAAAAAATTATAAACATTTTACTAAATACTGTTTAATTCAAAACTACCCTATTAATTTTATTAATAGATATTTAAATAATGAAATTCTAAATATTAAGGATTAAATTTCCATAGTTTTAAAAGGTTTATTTTATAGATTTATTATTCTTCCTAGATAGTTTTAAATACCCCCAGTTTCTAGTTTTAGATAAAATTACTTTTTTAGAATATATTATAACTTTTAAACCATATTAAGAGTCTCTAAGATAATGGTAGTATGTTTACATTTCTTATTTTATTATTTCTATTCTTTTCATACTTTTGCTACGTGCTATTTTTCAGCCTTTGCTTTGTTTGAAATTGTATTTGGGTCCAGAATCTGGCAATAACTTGTTTATTGTACTCAGATTTAGCGCGGGCTCTGCATTTCAGTATGCAATTTTTGGGTAAGTTACCTTTTCCTTATAATGGATTTAGATTTCCTATCCATTATTTCCTATTGGTATTTGCTCGGTATTATTAACAAAAAAAGGGGGAAGGTTGGCTGGCCAAAAAACATGTTCAACCCCACTTTTATACAGAAGGATTTTTTTAAAGAAAATTTTATGTATACTAGCTGTCCTAAGTCAGCAATGTTGATAATACTGAAGCATCCATTCTTTTGTATTTTGCTCTGTTGTTTCAATCTTTCATATCTCCTTCTAAATTCTGTTGTCTTGTTATCTGGCAATTGATATTCTTTTGAGTATTGATCATGTGGTTCATCTCTCTCTTGTAGAGAAATTTTGATTATATATATATATATATATATATATATATATATATAAATTTACAATAATCAAGAGCTTACCTAGGGGAAAATAAAATAGCTGTAAATAAATAAAGAATTAAGATAAAGAAATAATAAATGAGGAAAAAGATTGATAATACTTGTTCTATTTTTTTGCCCAGTTTTCAATCCTCAATAGAACTTTTTTTAACTGAAAAATGATTCCTTAATCATTTCAAAGCATAAAATTTCTATTGAATCACCTCCATTGAAAATTTTATCCAACGAAGAATGTCAAATAAGAAAAAATCGATATTAAATGACTATCTGTTCTCGCTCAGATTAATGATGAGTATCAAATCGATTGATTTTTATTTCACCAGTTCCTCCGCAGAGTGGTTATTCTCCCGGCTTTTTTTTCTCCCTAAATGTCTGTAAATATATCCAGAGACAGCTCTCATGCTTTCTTTATCGCTTTGTCAATCAGACGGGGGATTTTTTTCTAATGCTGCTACTTCTTTTTTCATCCCAAATAAGAACTATTTTCCTCTGCTGGTCAAGTTTCTTACAGTCACAGCTCAGTATTAATGATCCATTTCGAGAAATAAGATCTTCAATTGCTTTTCTGACTTTGACAAGCAGAAAAGTAATGATTAACCATGCTGTTGGAAGTGATGATTTGAAAACCAATAACAGATATATGGTTCGAAACGCTGAAAATAATAATTAAGGGTTCTTTAAATTTAACGTGTCCGACTACGTTCAGAATCATGATTTTGAAAGAGAGTATAAATGAATACCTTTTTGGATATTTAGTACCACCTGAATTATAGAATATACCTATCAAATTTTTTAATAATATTATTACATCAATAAATATTTAAATGAATTTATTTTGGGAAAAAATGAAGAAAAATAACCTATTTTCCAAATATTCTCTATTTTTTGGAAAATCTGTCTATAAGAATAATGCTTTGCCTATATTTAGCTAAGATTTCGGTATAAAGCCTGAACTGCTATGTAATTAATAAGTGGATTTATTCTTATTTTAATAGAACAAATTAGAGAAATTTTAACAAAATATCAAACCACTGTTTATTATTTCAATTGATAATAACTCTGAAAAAAATGTGATTTTTTTTTTCAAAAATCTCATTTTAGGTTCTGTTTAGAAACTCTTGGCTGTATATAGGCAAAATATTATTTGTATAGAAGTATTTTCCTTAGAAAGGCAATTGTTTCGAAAATGCTCTTTTTTCTTCAGTTTTGGCATTTATGGCAAAAATGACATTTAAGTATTTTCTCTGGCCGTGGGTAGCCTAGTGGTTAAAGCATTGGACTCAAGACCGGAAGGCCTGGGTTCGATGTCCGATGCCACCAAATGCCCGCCGAGTATATACGGAGAACGTGCTCTTTAAATCAGTGTGTCCGAATGGTGTCAACATCTATCGTGTTGTTTCGAGCAAAATCGCACTGTCACCTTCATGGGGGCTCAAAAGCTTAGGCTAACGACAGGCGTAAAATTCTAGCCCTTAGCCGCGATGAATTTCGTGGACCTTGATCTGATGTTACTGTCGATCAGGTGGCACAAGCAACAACAACAACAAGTATTTTCTCTCTTTTTGACCAATAAACTTATAACAATTTTATACAAATGTTTTAATTCAATTGACAATAAATAGCAACAAAAATATTCATTTAAATGCTGTTTCACTCATGGTTTCTAAGTCAGATATCAAAAAATCATAATACGAATAATTGTAAATTGTTTGTATCATGCCTTTTTTGTAGTGAGAATATAAGATTTTTGTAACTTGCTTAAATATATTTAAATAGCACAAAAAATGGTATTTATAAGAAATTGCAACTAAATAAAATATTCCCATTATAAATGAAAATAATAGTCTAACCTAATATACTGAACATCTAATTAAATATTAGTCGCTGAAAAAGTTGTGTTCTTTCATTACAATGTTGAAACGTCTGTGTCAAAAATAATATGTTTGGCAAACTGTAATTCACATATTAACTACTTTTGAGTAGACTATTATTTTGATGTAAATAAATCTAAGAAAGTCGGCAAAAAATATTATTTACGAAGTAGAGTGGCTTTTAGAATTATATCAATTTGATACTAGATCATTTTCAAATAAAAAGCCATAAGCAAAATTTTATGCATTTAAGTTCAACTGCTTATTTAGATGTCCAGTATAAAGGAGGTATTTGTTGAATTGCAATAAATGTACACTTAATATAATTGCTATATATTTATAGTATATTAACAAATTGATGTAAAACGCTGAATGTCACACATTTCTCTGAATAAAAGAAATTACAAGTTAAATTATCAAATAGTTTAAATGTATGCTTAGACAAATGTGATTAAACTACAGTAGACAAACATTATTAATAAAATACAACTAAGCTTACTGTTAAATACTGTTATATACCACAAAATATCACACGGTGTTTACAGAAATAAGCATGACACATAAAAAAAGAGGAAAATGTTTTTACAATGCTTGTAGAAAAATGGTAAAATTACTTCTGGTGGAAATAAATTTGAGAAAATCTGGAGGTCAATTTATATTAGTGCCTTTAAGTGTCAGTTTATAATTTTCCTATTACTGACAAACTTGGAACACAGTAAAAGCACATGTTTAAAATTTTCCTCAGATCTAACACTGCAGTCGCAAGAAGGTGACTGAACCAAGCTAAATCTATTCAAATAACGTTTAAATGTATCATGTCCAGTGAAAACTTGTTTCATTTTGTAATTAGTAAAACAATATGCTATGACTTTTTCATATGAATGTAAGGAATTTTTTTTTTTTTTTTTTTGCTTAAGCATCCTTTATTTGAATTGATACACATTTTTAGTTTCAAGTCTCTGTAACTTTCTTTCATAACTTTGTTAAAAATGGATTTAAAGATATTAATTTATCAATCATTTGAACACATATAAATTTGAAGCATTAATTAAAATACTTTAAAAAAATTCTTTTAAATCAGTACAAAAAAATCTTAATTCCTGATTTTATTGAGTTTATAAATAACATTAGCATATATTTAAAAGACAAAAAAATTATAGTAATTAATATAAAAAATATGAAAATACGGATCATTAAAATACCAAATGGGGCAGGGGGGAACAAAATAAACCCATCCGTATTTCTACTTTCACGATACATGTCTAATACAATTATATTTTCTTCCTTATAATCCCCGGTTGTTTGTTTTAACCTGTTAAGTTATTGTAAATAAGTTCTAGTGTAAAATTTAGGAATTAAATTAAAAATGTAATGTAAATATTTATATATATTTAAATGGATGTCTGTATATACATTATATATATATATATATATAATCGCTTCACTCTAACACCGTTCAACCGAGCACTATGAAACTTAGCGTATACATGTATTTTTTGTGGAAGAGGGTTTTATGCTATCCTCTTTGTGGCAGCTTCCCACCAGTGGCGATACAGCAAATCAACCTCTGCACCGTTCAATCAATCGCCAAGTTGCCAAGACGGTCGCCAAAACTGATCCCAACTTGACTTTATCACCAACATTTCGCTATGTTTTCATTGAGAATCGCCATTATAATTTAAGGAACGGTGTTGCTTGCGAATATTATAATTTTAACATAAAATAAATGTAGCAGAAAATAATATTAACGTATTATACATCTAGATATAAATTATTCACACTATTTAATTGTTCATTGCACAAAATTTGTATTTTTTAAAGTAAAATTTAAAAGTAACACAAAATTTGTGTTATTTTTGCTGAGCAGAGATCATCTTAGGAAGGTGTTTTCAAAATTTGAGCTACAGGAGAGTTACGGGGCGTTATAAATAAGAAAAAATCAGTTTTATCAGCTGTTAGACCTTCAGATGTAAAATTTAGCAAAAAAGTTTTTCTTTCTTCAGCTTAGATACTGAAAAAAACTTTTTTTGATTAATTTGCATTTCACGTAAAATTAACTCATTAAAAACTTCTTTATCCTTCAATATGTACTATTTAATTTTTCAATTCCCCCTTGCAAAGAACGGGTATACCAGCTAGTTTAACTATATTATAACTAGAACTTGTCTTCAGGTGGTCTTCTGTGAAGCATTTTTAAGCTAAAAAATTATTCAGTAGAACAATCGAAACTAAAAACCTTCACACCCCTTGCGTAGTGTTTGTATTAGCTGAGTAGGACTTTAACCGATACATAAAGATTAGAACTAGGGTAGTATATACTTAGTAACATTACAGAATTAAACTGAAAAATTTATAAACTGGTCATTCATCATTTCACTGGCATACTGTTTTTATTCATGGACTAAAAATACTGCAGCACCCCCTTTTCATACAAAATAAACTTATTTCCCAAGTTCAGTAGATTTCCTTAAATGAATATCACTCAAGCAACAATACAGAAAAAATGGCAGAATGACACAAATGAAAAATCGGTGCTCTTTTTAAGGAACATCCGGTGTTTTCATTCTTCAAAACTCTGTAACGGAGCACCATAAGAGGCGAGTAAATACTTTCTAGTTTTTTCCCTGGAGGGAGTTTTGGAAAATTATATGCGTAAGTGCGATAAAATTTAAATTTCTCTTATGTTTTATGCATATTTTTTACCACGTGAGTACAAGTTAAACATCCCTCAAACTATGTAGTTGTCACCCAGATTTTAGTTTTGTATTTGATTTTTTTTCCCTTTTCCGGAAAAGGAAATTCGTCCAAAAAAAAGCACTTTCTAGAGTTATTTGATTAAGCGTTGTTCGGGCGATGCAAGAAGAAAAATCTTGTTTTAAGAGTGGAGTAATTTTTTTGGGATTGGAAAAGAATACAAATCGTTGTCTTGTTTCGAACTGATAAATGTAAACTTGTCTCTATGTGTTGTGTGTATCGATCGCTGCGAAAGAATTTCAGAAGGAAGGAGAAAGTTTCGTCAAACTTTTTCAATAAGTAGTTTTGCGTCGATTCTTAAGGCAGTTTTCAAAAATACTCAAACCTAATAATTCCTTCGGCAAATAAATTTATAGTTATAATAGCTATGGTCGGAATCGAGATTTTGAAAAAAAAAGTACAAATGAATATTTTTTTTAGGGGGGGGGGGATATTTACTGTCAGTTGCGTGAATTATAGAATATACGTACAAATTTGTTGTAAGAATATTATAACATGAAAAAATTGTTTTAACGGACACAGTATGATTCAATTGACAAAAATAAACCAAAAAATCAAATCTTATTTTAGCCTAAATTATTCTTTGTATACTTTTCTATAACCTCACAGAATTTGAAAGCTCTAAACTTAAAAAATGCAGAATTATGATAGCTTATACGTTCGTTTTTATTCAAATCCCTATGGCAGATCAAAATT
>BMAO01012345.1:54308-75628 GCA_019973975.1 Trichonephila clavata
GATATTTATTAAATATGCTCAATTATATAAAAAACAACGCATAAAATAACCATTGAATACCATGAAATTAGGAACCTGTGTTGCTTCAAGATCTAATCTTCAATTTTAAATACTGTTACACTCTTAAGGCGATATGGTACCATCTTCACAATTTTTTTTACTTTTAATATTTGGTTTTAATTGCATTTTATAAAGGTTACTATTTAATAATAATTCCATTGTAAAATTTAAATTTTTACCTTTTTTAAGCATTTTTTAAATCCCTAAGGCTTTTTAAATATTTTCAAAAATTTTTCCAAGTGTCTTATAATATACTACATAAAACTGTGCATGGGTTTTTTTTTTTCTGCTGCTGCTCTTTAATTTTTTATTAATTTTTTTATAGTTAAACTTCCAAAAATTCCCAAAAAAACATTAATTTTGATTTTGAAATTTTTTAGAAAAAGTACTAAACACACACATGTTAGAGCTAATCCTATGCACAGTTTTACAAAACATAACATTTCAGAACATGTATAAAAAATTTCAAACCAATACTTCAATTACAAAAAGGCCTTAGGGTTTTGATAACAGTATATGTACAAAATTCAACATGGAGAAATATGAGTTTGAAGTTTTCATTCCATGAATAGCATGATATAATATTCATCGAATAGTCTGAAACTTTTATGAAATGTTAATTAGCTTATTTAAAACTACTTACCATAAAAAATTGTACAATTGTAGAACAATTAAACAGTATACTGCCGTAATAAAATATATAGAAAAAAACGAATGAAAGATCAATATTTCATAAAACTTTATCTTAATAATTATAAAAAAAAAATACACACACTTCAGAGCTAATTCCAGCTCAGAGCTAATGCACAACATGTACAAAGATGTTTATGCCTTTATTTTTTATTTCCATGATTTTTAAAAGCCTTCGCATGTTAAATATTGTACACGAATAAAAGCAAAATCAAATAATTTATAGATAAAATACATCAAAATCTAAGAACTGTATATGTGCATTTGTTTAAATAAATATCTTAAAATATTTTAATAAAAGTGTTGAATCTCGCACAGCATGGGATATATATATATCACCAAAAACAAATATATAAAAATGGGGGAGTTTTTCTATTCTTGCGAATTAGATTTTTAATTACCCGAGTTATCAAAATGAGATTTAGTATTTGTGCTTTGGGAGTATCCGTTTTGAAGTTTTAATTTCATTCATAATAATATCATAAAAAGCACGCACACCTTTTAAATCTTGACCAAATCCATTTGATCTTCCCAGTAAATAATTCACAACTAGAATTTTTGCATGAATTGCACAATTCTTTCTTAAAATGATTTATTACTGCTTGTATAATGTCAATCTCATTGAAGCGTATTAGAAAAATAATTAATTCATTTTTTATCAGGCTCTTTTCTAGCAGATAATCTGAAATGTAGGCGGGGTAGTTGCTGTTTAGCGTCAAACATTGCTCCATTACTTTATGAAAAATGCAGGTAAAGCTTTGAAATTTTGCAGGCATATTTATAAAGATTCGGGGTATCAAATAAGCCAATAAAAAAATTTCGACAGTTTAATGATTTTTAGTGTACCATATCACCTTAATAAATTTCGGGAAGAAAAGAAAATGCTTGAGGCAATTATAAGCGCAAAATACAAACATTAACAAATCGTTTCGAGGATTAAAATATATTTATTTTTACGTATATATGTTTAGTTAATTGATGTTATTTTCATTGCAGCAATGTACGATTAATAATAATTGGATTATTCCAAATGAGATATAATGGATAAATATTTTTACTCGTCAAACTCAAAACTAAATCGCCAAAATCATAAAAGTACGTTGAACTTTCAAGATACAGCTGTGGAAGCAGTTCAGTTATTTGGTTATCTTTCAGCAATGAATTATTTGCTGACAATCCCTGATTTTGGGATACGTACGGTTCCAGATGTTTCGAGGGAGTGGTCTTCATGTAAAGGTTTTAGAAAAAGCAGTTTTGTAAGTTTGACACAATGAGAAAAATGTTGTGAGCGTAGAATCAAGGCGATCTTGAATGACTGTGCCGCGAAACCTTCCATAAACACTTCTGTCATTCTATATGTGTTAGTTGTTAAACACAGATTTATATTTGTACTGAAGACATCAGTATTTGCTTCGTCATTTAATTATTCACCAAAATGATTGAAGATAAAAAATTTCTTACACATTATAAATATTTTAAATATAGTGATATCACATTTAAAATCAGATCCATCATAAAATAATTTGAATCAAATATTATTCGAAATAAGCTTGCAATTACAAAGAAATGCAAAGGAATTCAATCAAAAAAGTTCTGTATAAAATCTACATAGTATAATTTGAAAAGTATTTCTTCATATTTTCCTCGCGTTCGCATAAAATTGAATAACGAAGAAGAAAAAAATGTGCTTGAATCTTTGCTATAAAATTAATGTGTAACATTATTGCAATGAAAACATTTTTACTTGTGATAAATGTTGAGTAAATTTATTTGAAAATATATCACTATATTTTTTTACTTATAATTGCACGGAAAACTTTTTTAATAAAAATGCAATTAGTTATTTAACGTATTGTTAATGTTCGAGATTTGAAACACTAGCAAGTATTAAATTATTCGAAAAATGGAACTACTAAATAATTCAAATGGTACCTAGTAATGAGATATGCACAATACTATTTCGAAGTTCTGAAAAGACATAACTATTTTGCTCGAAGGAATAACTATCAAAAATGCTAAAAATTATAAAGTACAGACACAGGGGGGGGGGGAATTCAAACAATACAATGATATAAAATTTTTCATGAAAATAGCTCACACATACCTTAGCTGTTAATATTTTTGTTTTTAATGAGTTTTTCTTTCTTTCTTTTTAGATAAGTTTCTAAAAACAGGTATATTTCCGAATATATCAAAAGAAAAATTTAAGACAGATGGTAGAAAATTATTCATAATTTCAAAAGAAATAAGCTGTATGTTTCAGAGAAAGTACAAAAAATCTTTTTAGAGATAATTGAGTATTGTTGCATAGTTGCGATTTATTATAATAAAATTACACAAGAGAAACAAATTTGCTAATTATGGATGAATAGCACATAAACATTTCGGTATATTATATTTTCATATGTGAGGAGTTTTTTTTTTTTTTCATCCGTAGTTTTTATAATATTTTCTAAGATAATAGAGCTTTTTCCAAAAAACAGAGTATATTTTATTTTATGAAGAATAAGATTTACATGTTTCGTATATTATTCATCTGATGCAGTCTAATAAAATGTATTACGGTGCCTTTATATCATACTTTATTAATAAAATTTTTGGTAAAGAAAATTGATTCATACTTTTGGAACAAACGAATTTAGAAAATACCTGTACACTTCTATTGCAGGTAAGTGTCTAATATTAAATAGTGGCCGCGGTAGCCAAGTGGTCAAGGCATCGGATCGTGGCTAGCATGTCATGAGTTCGATCCTAGTACCACTGAAGACCCGCCGTGTAGGGATACGATGCGCGTAAAATCTGTCGAGAGCTCAAACGTCCTCCCGTTGGTGTGGTGAGTTAGTTAGGAGGAGGAATGTCAGCTCAGGTGTCGTCCGCGTCACTTGACCATGGTTCAAAATTACGCGGACCGTCCCCAAAAGCCCTCGTGTAGCTGAACAGTGGGACGTTAATATTCACTAACTCACTCACTAATATTAATAAATATATTGGATCAGGATATTAATGCTTGCTATCTATACAAGCAAAAGTGTATACCAAAGTAATATGTTTTAACACGTATAAATAATTCTTAATAATAAATTATTCATCTTTGCGATATTATTTTTGTTATTAGTTATAAGGAATAGACCTTGAGAAATTTACCTTACCTATTTAGAAACAGAGGTTTTGCATCCATACACCATATTTCATGGGCAATGTGGAAAATGACGGTGAAAGTAATGATATAATGTGATTGTCTTTTTTATTGGATAGATATATTAATAAGAATTTGCTATTTTTTTTGTCCAGTAATAAACCATTTTTTTAAATACTGCATTTGTTTCATAAATACTTTAAATAGTTGTAATTTTTCAGGTTGCTTTTTATGTGTTCTGTATATCAACCAAAATATATGAAGCAAATATTCTTGCATCTTAGAAAGTCTGACTTTTTGATCTCAAAAAGTGCTAGATGGAATTTCTTGCTGTGGTGACATGCATTTTAATTGTATAACAGTTGTGAAAGACTTTCTACAGCATTAGAGATTGGGTAATGCAATTAATTGGAAAAAAATATTTATATGACGGGAAATGCAACAAGTTAAAATTTTATTTATTTTTAAAAGCACTCTGCTTTTTCTAAGACTGTCAGCAATATTAGTTACACAACACTTTTTAATACAGTAGATATGATCCAAAACCATTTGAAAAAGACAATGGTTTGTGCAGTATAAAGGGTGGTGTAACAAATTTTATTGAAAAATTTCCTTATTGAGATCACTATGTACCCAAAGCTTAACATTTATAACCTTCATAATTGTTTCTATATTCAAAAAGAAGAAGAAAAAAAAACATTTTTTTAGCTAAAGGATTTTATTTCATTGCAGCAACATGCATATAATATTAATTGGACAATTCCAAATGAGTTACAATGGCTAGTAATTCTGTCAGAGATGTTAAATCACCAAAACCTTAAAGTAAGGGTGCGCAAGATTCTAGAGATAAAAAGCGGAGACAGAGAGTCTGACTGCCTTTTCCTCTGAAAAGGGGCTAATTTACTTTTGACATTTATTGCAGACATCTGGTCAAAGTGGTTCAATAGTATCCGCTTAGAGGTGTGGTCTTCCGAGAAAACAATTTGAAGTTGTATTTTTGTTCCATTGAACACAAATGAGAAAAAATTTGCGAGTAAAATCAAAGCTAATTTGAAAGATTACCCCATCATTTTTTTAAAATCATCATCTAGTTCGAATGATAACAATAATATAAAATTTTTCATGAAACTAGTTTAGCTGTTAATATTTTTGTTTTTTAATCTTTTTTTTAAAAAAAAAATACGTATATTTCCGAATACGGTGAAAATTGTTTAACACGAAACTGATTATTTTGGAAATGAAATATTTTTTCGTGTTAAAGGATATAGTAAAAAAACAAACATATTTCACCAAAATTAAGTTTATTAGAGTACATTTTATTTATATAGATCTAAATATTCATGTATCTAATAAAAATCAATGAAACAAAAACATTCATAAGAACTTAATGAAATTTATTGCAAAATTTTAAATTTTTTGAAAAACAAAACATTTATTGAGTTTTTGGAAAATAATCTGATGAAAAAAATTTACGAGTTAACAATGGCGTTACGTAGAATATTAGGGCCTCCATGCAAGATCAGATTTTGGGCCCCAAGCCATATCTTACAAAGAATTGCAAAACCGTAACACACCGGGCTTCCCCCCCCCACACACACACGTTGCGGGAGCGTACATTACGCCACTGATATCAAACATCGTTTTGCTTAGAAATCTAGCAAATCTTTCAATTTTGAATTTCTTTGGTAATCTTTCTTCACGAGATACAAATACTATAGGCCCAGACCTAGTTAGAGTCTGATAAATTAAGGCCTTTGTGCAGAGGTGGATTAAGCGGCTGGATGGCCGCCAGGGGCCCTAAACTTGAGCAATTCTTACCACAAGATTTGTACAATTTATACGCACAGAAGGCTTCACACACAGCACATTTATACATCTTTATATTTAGTACAGTAAGCAGGGATGTCTTTAGACTTCTTGGGGCCCTGGGCCCTTTCGCAAAAGTAGACCCTGAGCCTCTGCACAAATGTAGGCCCCAACTATGACGCATAAAAGTAAACAGTGCGTAGCATACGTTGTCAAATACTCGTACAAACCCCAAACAAATAAATGTGTATGATTTACAATTGCACAAATCGACTAGGCCTATATAAGGACGACGGTCATCACATGTAGCCAGTTGACATATTATCCGAAATTCCAAGTTTTAATTTCCAATTTTTTTAAAGTTAAGTTTATCTTGAGCAATTGAGTTTTAATATAGCTATACATTTTATTACGAGATTTTAAGTTTAACGAACCTTTTCACTATTTTAGTTTATTACTCTTGAATTCATGGGCCTCAAACCTTTTACCGCCAGGGTCCTCCAACTAACTTAATCCGTCTCTGTCTTTGTATTGGAATCAGATCTCGAACGCCACTTATATAAATGTCGAAGTCTCAGTGTTATTTAAAAAAATTATTTCAGGATATTACTGGAATCTGTCATTAAATGTAATTTTCTAATATATAAAAGAAAGTTTTTTAAAAAAAATTTAAATGAAATGAATTTAAGGCATCAGATAATTCAGTATTATAAAAAGGTTTTTTTTTCGATTGGAAAACACCATAAATTGTATTAAAATGATTTCATCCTATATATGAATTTCACAAATTCCCAGTTATTTCATTTCATGCCTGTTTCAATAAAATTCATCAGGTTTAGAAAGTTTTATTGCAATTTTTATATTCATTTGCTTGCATTAGAATTTATATTTGGGTTATGGTCAGGCTAAAAAAAATGGGCTTTCCAAATGCGCTATGGTTTCGAATCTTGATTTCATTCACGACCCTTTGTTTTGAATATCGTAGTATGCTTCATATTAAACGAAATTGATCCTTGCAATCCTTAGACGGCGTAATATGGATGGGAGAAACGAGATACGTGTCACATATTTGTCACTAGCATTTCAGAAATCGATCTGCGTCGCCTATCCAAATTAAAATTTTCAGTTGTTTGTGATTCCAAACCATTTATTTATAGTACTAATATTACCTTTAATGAATATGTTATGTGTATTGAAATCAGTAATTCAAGGAAGAAAATTTTGAGAAAATCCCTTAAATAGTATAAATACTTTACTGTAATAAACTAAAATTTTCTGACTTACAAATTTATGCAGCATATAATACGAAAGTCATTTTCATTTACATTATTAGGAATAAATGTATGCATTCCATATGATATTGTCAACCACGTTGAAATATTTAGTGAAAACATGCACAGATTATCCAGAATATAAACGTTTTTGACGAATGTTAACATTTTGACTTGAAAATAATAAATTAACTTCAATTTTTTTAATTAATGGTCGTTACAGTAAACGTCATCCTATTGATGCGAGCTGCTAATTTATTTTTCACTACTTTTCACAAAACATCAAATTTAATCAGTTAATTCCATTTATTTAATACTTAAATCCGTCAAAATATATTTTATATATATTTTTTTAAAAAAATGTTAGTAGTACTCAGTGGCTTAAAGTATACCTCCGCATCGCAGGGAGGCCCAGGATTCAAGGGCCCCATATAGACTGACTGATGTCGAATAAGTAATCCTTTGTAAGATCCGGCTTGGGGCTTAAAACCAGACTTTATAGAGGGTCCCTAATATTTTCCGTGAGACAATTGGTGGTACTTAAAAAACTTTATAGATGACCGCCCTTCCTTTGTAAGCCCATTACAACCAAATTTATAAAATCTGAGAAGTCCTAAGTTTTCGTATGTATTCTAAGGGGAAAAAATTTCTTAGTGCTCATCTTAAAAAAATCGCATCTATATTTATATACGAAATGTTCACTTAAACTTTTTGCTAGATATAATTTAACAGAAATGTGTTTATAAATTTGTATAACATATTTTTACGGTTCAGTTTTATTAATTAAAATGTTTGAATTTTACTATTGCAAAGTATTTTATGCGTGCTTCAGCATTGATTTTTAAGAACTTTTATGTAAGATTTTGCATCTTTAATTTCTAAATAAAACATAAAATTTGTACTTTTAAAATCTTTTAATTACATGTTTCGAAAAGAAGATATAAATATTTGTCATGCATAACACTGTTTGGAGCTTCTTGATTTTACAAATATCTGTGTGCATGTGAATATTTGGTACATATGATGTTGATTGTATTGCGATTCACGATTACTTGTAACAAAATGAAGGGGAAATTTTTGAAGCTAATTTTTGAAAATGCATATGAAGCTTTATTTTTCACTTTTTTTTTCTGTTAAGTACAAACTTTAAAGCATCAAAGAAAATTTTGTTATGGAATTATTCAATTTTTTTCAATAGCAAAAAGTATGAACACAAAAAGAATAAAAACTGATTGGCTTTCTTCCTTTTTCACTAGATAACTTTTGAAGGATGTACATTATAGTTCTACATTCTTTTATAAAATTGAAAACGGAAGAATGCTTGTGTATTCTGAAAAAAACCTAAAATTTTAAATTTATCTGCTATTTAAGTATTTCTTAAAATTAAAAACAAATTTAAACAATTCAGAGAGAAAATCCTTCCTTTCCTTGTTATTGTTACTAATGCCACCTGTCTGACGTAGTCAGATCGAGGCCCACGATATTCATCATGGCATCGGGCTAGACTGTACGCCTGTCATTAGCCGTAGCTTTGAGTACCATGCAGGTGACAGTACGATTTGGCTCGGTTCCACCCCAATTTTGAGAGAGAACACCTTGGGAGTGGTCAGGGGCCTCTCTTTCCTTCCTTTGTGTATATGATGTTGCGAATTTACTTATTGAAAATTTATGTTATTTTTCAATTTTTTTCATTTTTCAAGTGTTACTTGAAAATAAGCTTCAGGTTCCATGAAAAATGCGTCTTAAACTTACACAGGAAGCTATTTCTTCTTGGTAATTTTTTTTAATAACAGTATTATTCATAATAAGCTATTTTCCTCTTCGAGTATTTCGCCACAACTCGTATCTGTAATAAATAGATTTATGTAATTTTGTCCCACTCCCACTTTTGCAGGGGTGTTTTTTAAAAATAATTATAATATTGTATCATTTTCATGTTGATGCTTATTTTTTGTATCGTTTCCTGTCTATCCCGTGTTAAATCGAACCTGGGTAATCTCACTAAAGTTTACTCAGGAAAACTCATACACATACCTGTAAGTAGTATGTAGCTTTACTTTCCTCTGTTCTGCGTGAGTGAATATTAACGTCGCACTGTTCAGACGAGGGCTTTTGGAGACGAACCTCGTAATTTTGAACCATGGTCAAGTGACGAGGACGACGCCAGAGCTGGCATCCCCTCTCCTAACTACCACACCACACCAACGGGAGGACTTTTGAGCTCTCAACAGATTTGACGTGCATTGCGCCCCTACACGGCGGGTCTTCAGTGGTACTGGGCTCGAACTCATGACATACCAGCCACTAGTCTGTTACCTTGTCCACTAGGCTAACACGACAACTTCCTGTATTCTGCAGATCATGATAAAGGGCTGATGTTAAAATAGCTTTGTATATTTAAAATACTAATATATTTTTACTTGATAAAGTCCAATCAAAATAGAACCCTCGGTGTTTTTTGTTGTTATTGCACCAAGGCGTTTGGTTACCTCGCTACGCCCCTGTTATATAACTCTATATTAAATAAAAAATATTAATAGTGTATTTCCAATCTGAACAGTCTGGAGAGTAAAATGTCAAATCAGGTGTCATCCTCCTGAATTCATCGTGATTTAAAATTACGAAGTTCGTCACCTCTATACCCCTCACGTTGTTTCGAAGTGCGATATTAACAAAACAAAAGAGAGAGAGAGAGAGACCAGCCAACGAAATTCAATCAGAAATTAACGAAAAATCTATTTGTTAACTTTTTTTATAATATTAGTTTCTGTTCACATCTATATTTTTTACTGCAGAGAGCGTAATTACTGTTGGATATTGATTAGGTTTGCTTTAAAACGTTTCTAGCCTTCTGTAATAATTTTTAAAAATATTTTTCAAAAATTGATTTTTACAATGTATAAAGGACCCTCCTTACGTGTTTTTAAAAAAATTTATATTTTTGGGGGGAAGGGGAAATAAAATTTTTAAAAACAATGAGTTTAATTAATGATTTTAAAACATTCATTTTTTAAGAAAGCAACTTAAAAAAGAACCAGCAAAAAAGTAAACGAAAAAATTCATATTTTTTAAATGTAAAATATATATATGTACTACTTCTGAGGTCATTTTGCTTTTTGACCTTTTATCTCGCTATAATCTTACATGAAGTTTTTTCACACACCGTCGAATAGTTATAAAAATAGACTTCTAATAGAAGCATGACTTCGATATAATTTCTTTTAGATGTATATTTTTCATACAATAATATTTTCATTAAATTTCTCACAAATGAATTGCGTGGAAAAACTTAATAAAAGTGTAATAATGATAATATTTGATGTACAGCATAGAGAGATGCATAATAGCAATTATTTTTCAGTATTGATTAAAATGTCTATTTTTATGTTATTAATACTTTACAAAAATTCAAAAAAAAATTATTAATCCGTTTACATTAAAAATATTTTGCGTTGTAATATAATTAAAATATTCGTTCTAATCAAGATATAGAGTTAAAAATATCTAGCCAAAAAGAATAAATCAGGGGAAAAGAAATGAGAAGAATGGTTCCCACGTTTCTTTAACCCTCTGAGTGTTCGTCCTTGTCCTGAAAAATCATTCCGAAAGCGTTTACTTCTTTTTTGAGAATTCCTTCGAAAGTGCAACACATTTAATTCCTTTCCACTTTAAAGAACGCGGGAGGTCTACAGGGGAAGATTTTATTACTCAGTTCGGCCTCTTTGTTGCTTTAAAACCGGGATAAAACTCGTTCACAGCTGTGACGTTGCCTTGTGCGAATTTTGGGTGGAAAAAGCGGGTCCACGTGGTTGTTTGATCGGTTAGGTCACAATAAAAGTGAAGAGTTAAAAAAAAATAAAAACTCGAAAGAAAGAAACTTGTTACAAAAGTTGAAAAATACTTGTTTATTTTAAACAAAACAAAATTAAAAAAAATTAATTTAAGAAAAACTATTTTGGACTAACGATTTGAGCCAGGTAAAAGTACCTTGTACTTATTGTAGAATATGAGACTAAGAAAACACAAATACATCGTATTGTTTTTTTAAAAAGTAACTATGTAAAAAAGAGTAAAAGTGACCATCTCTCTCTCTCTTTTTAAACAATAAGAGAATATATAAAGTATTGTTACATACGACGATTATGTTTATGAAATGAAATCAATCTTCCTCTATTCAATTATATTTTAAATTTAAAGTAACATAAAGAGGGATTTCAATACTTTTAATTTATATATATTTTAATCCTATAAATGAGATGTTTTTATGTTAAATTAATTTTTCGGAAAAAATCTAAATTTTATTTCATAGTCAAACAACTTGTACTAAGCAAAAATACCTTCTTTACTTAGGCATTTGTGACGGAGCAAAAAGCAAATTTAGTCAAATTTTTTATTTTAATGGGAATATATTTTTCTTCAAAATGTAAAAGTATTTCTAACCATTTTCTATTAAAATTTAATTTTTATTTTTCTGTTTCTTTAGTGTTAAACGGAAAATTCACCGATAAATACAACTTTCACACAATTCAATCATTACAAATTCTAATGAGAGAAAAACTTCTCCCAATTAATTTTGTCTTTCAAAACAGTACACTTAAAACAATTTTGCTCAGTGAAGCTAACCGACAATTCCGCAGTGTATTCATATTAATTTTTTTTAAAAAAAAAATAAAATTCAGAAATGCTGTATTTAATTTTTTGAGTATAAAAAAATAATGCCTGCTGTGGAAAAGACAGAGAATGAGATGTGATGTATGTTTTGAAAGAATGTTTTCGTACATGTAGAGTATTTTTGAAAATTTAAATATCACCAAAGCTGATCATATGATTGTAAATGAGTCTTATTTTAGAATGTGAGCTGTGGGGTATCAAAATAAAACACTTTACTTTTAAATAGCCAAGGAGTTTATACTCAATATCCTCTTCAAAAAATTGCTTACAACTTTTATTCAAATTGTAAAGAAACTGAAATATAAAGATCCGACTTACTCCAGTCAAAAATATTCATATTATGGGAAAATACTGTTCCTCCACTTATTTAAGTACATTTATAAGCTATAGCCCAAAGCAATATTTTATTTTTATAAACGAGGCACAAAAATTCAGTTATAAAAATATATTTTTCATTTTAGAAAATATAAACCGTACACGGATTGTAAGACCATTTCTAAAATACTGAGAGTTTTTAGAGGAACAAAAACATATAATTTTGGGTAGTTCAAAATTTTAATATAATACGCAAATTTATATATTATTAAGCAAATACGTTTGACAAGAATAAAGTAATTTATTTAAATCTTGTATTGCATGAATAAAATATAAATCAAAAATCTTTCTGAAATAAACACAATTGAAGGGAAAATGTTTAATTTGCAATTGATAGCATATAAACGTTTCTGTTAGAGGTATCCCCGAAGTGACGCAATCCTATTCGGTAAAAAATAAAACTTATTACTGGAATCATACAATTTCCTAATGAATGGGTGAATCCGAATATTTTTTTCATGTAAACTGTTTGGACGGAAGTGGATAAATAGGAACATTTAATAATTTGCATAAATTAAAATTAACCGTTATAGTTTATATAATTTCTTAAGATTACAAAAGGTGTATTTCGGAAGCACAAGTTTTAATAGGAGCACAGCTTACGAAAAGTAGAACAAATATATCTGAAGGACTATGGTTTGTTACCTTAAATATTGTGAAACACAACAAAGTATATTGGAAATCAATTCCCCAATTCGTGTTAATAAAAATGTATGAAGAAACTGCAAGACTTATTTTTGTATTTGTAATTATTATAATTTTCATTCCTGTGTTTTAGCTTCTCAGTATTGCTTCTACTTAAAAATTTATTGTATATTCATCAAATATTTCAGCATAATTTTTGCTCTTAACATACAGTTTTAACCGAAATGCATTAAAATGCTTAAGATTCTTATGTTAAAATTTTAATTTAATATTTTATTCGAAGAATTGTTAGTACTTATGGTAAATAATTTTTAACTGAGTATGTGCACGATACATAAATATTTTTTTCTGAAATTTCAAATACAATTTCTAATATAAAATTCCTAGTTTTGTATGAAAATCTGGATATTTTCTGAATGGTTAATTATAATAGATATCCAGATTTTAATTACTTGTTCTTCAGTTAGCTTTAAAAAAATAAATATTTAGAAATTTTGCATGAACAAATATGTTTTTAAAAAATTTAAAATTGATCTTTATATTTATTTATATGCGTAAATGTCAACTGTAAATGCATCCGAATATTTTTAATTACTATTTATTCAAATATTCAAGGTTAAAAAAATGAATTGGTATAAAAAACCCCTCATTCATGTTTTCTCTGAAGTAAACTGAAACTCAAGCATTTTTTTTTAATTCAAATATAATTTGGTGTATTGTAACAATACGCGCCCTGAACATCTGGCTTTAAAATTTATAAAAAAATAATGGATCTGAATTAGTTTTTCCATTATTATTTTTATGAAAGCTTAAGAATTTTTTACAAATAATTTGATGCAAAAGTTTAGAAACTATTCATTTTTAGTAGTTGGAAAGTTTAAAAGGTTTTAAATTTTGAAGCGTTCGGTTTCTTATTAACTTTTTTGACACCTTATAATGAAATAATCATGGTTTAAAAACTGAAAACATGGGTTAAGAGAAGAAAAATGAAGCAATTAAATATAGTTCTAGATATTATATAGAGATTTATGTAGTTTAAAAACTTAATTTTCCGTTTCATCATTTTAAGATGAAGAAAATAATACAAGTTAATCAAGCAAAGAGAATATACTTAAAAAGTTATTTGTCCAACTATATAAAATAGCAGATTACAGTCCCAACTTATTAAAACTTCAAATTAATATAAAATCAAAAGTGAGTTATATAATATTTTATTTCTACGTTGGAACATTTTTCAAAACTTGAAGAAAAAAAAGTTAAATTGCTAAAAGTACAAAAAGAATTTATTTAATTCAAACGCAATAATATCTCAAATGAAGCTAAATTACAAACACTAACTTATAGTTCGTTCACTAAGGGGTCTAAAGAAATTCTTCCCAACTTTTTTACGATTGCTTCAGGGTCAAAACGCAGGGTTCCCCGAGAGCAATAAAACTTCCTCTCAGTGACCATTGTGTCGTCCCAACCCTCCCTAATTATCTTTCATGGTGTTAAACCATATAAAAGAGGGGAAAAGATTTCAGAAAAACACGGCCTACCCGCTTTTGAAGCACTCTCTTGAAGTCAGAAAAAGACGTGTGGTGCGTTTTCGAAGCATCTCTAGACGTGCGGAAAAAGACATTCAAACCGCTAAGAGGATTAACAAGCTAATTAAGGCGCGTTTATGTTCGAGTGTCGGTGTCGTAAAATAGCCCCCTCCCCCCATGTGAATCATGAGATGAGTGAGAAGTTTCTAAGGATTGGTCCTAAGATTCCTTCCCTTTTCCTGGTCTAGGAGGATCCAATTATCTTATTGTAGAACTACACTTTCGTCTCTTTCATAGCAATCCTCCAAATAAAATATCAGAAAAGTTAATTTGAATAGAAACATGATAGAAAAATCAAAAGTATGAAAAAGCATTCACTTTGAAATAAATGTAAATAGTGAAAGAGAAAAAAAAGAACGACAAATTAAATTTACATTCAACCATTATTTTGATTAATTTTTTTTTTTAATAGAAAGGACTGAGAATTATTGGAGTAATCCAATATCATCCATTTTCAGTTTTCATGTGCTTAATTTAAAGTTACTGAGTTACACACAGCAAAGATTTTGCCACTTTCTTCTAGTAAACTAAGGTAGTGATTTTCCCTTTTGTGAGCATAATTTGTCCAGGCACATAATGTTCAATAATACATTAAATTTGAAATAGTATATGGCTGTGGAAATTATCTAAAATCTGAACTTTAAAATAACTTCAGCAATAAGTTTTAAAATTCTAATTAATCCTGAATTGTACCCAATTTATTAAAATGCTTTTAAAATTTCAGAAATATAATCCCTGAGTTAGAGTTGGAAAGACAGTAGTGTTTTAAAAAAGAAATTTAAAAACTGCATTCACATATTTGTTTAAATAAAATAAAAGAAACTGAATACACAAAGAAATATAACATTTCAGTCAACACTGAAATTCTAAAAATCACAGCTTCCTGTTGTGAATGTGTGGAATTTAGGAGAATGAAATGTTATCTGATTAAATCCTCCACATAAAAAGTATACAAAGAATAGCATGTCAAGTTATTGAGATTTTATACATATATTGATAGAAATTTTATACATATGAAACAATTTTTTAAAAAATTATTCAACACACACACAACAGTAAATTATAACATCAAATACTTCCTCACTAAATTTTATATATATTGAAATAAAAAATAGTTAAGGGAATAGTGAGCAAATATTATTCCTTCCTATCAAAAATGCCATTTCAAAATGAATAGCTGCTTCAATATAAAGATTTTGAAGTTCAAAATGTAATATATATATATGGACAAGTTCTACCGTAAAGCTTACTATGGGGGCGCTGCGGTCATTAAATACCCTCAACTTCTTCCGGTTTCATCAAAATAACATTGTTTTGTATACAAACTTAAGCAGAAGTAATTTTAATTTTCCTTGCATTTCTTAAGCAGAATTTTTAGCCTTTTAAAATTACCGACATGAAAGAGAGTAAACTATGCATTCTTTGTTCCACATGTGGATCTTTTTCTGAGAACCTCTACGAATTTTTAAATCACCGTTTAATTTACCGCTGTCCTACGAGTCTATCCACATGGCTATAATAGGAGACTACTTTGCAACCGAAAAATTGGTAAGCGAGAGTTAAATCTGTGTTATTTAATAAGCATTTCATTACAAGTTTGTGTTTAAATGATATTATTCAAATTTTGTTGTGCTTTTTCGAAATAATCCCGTGTATTTGTTATAAACATTGCCCGATTCTTATTTATGGTAACCTTGGCAGCAATTTTGGCGACAGTTTTCACAACACACAATCAGAAATAATTTTCGACTGCTTTTATTTATATTAATTACACAATCACTTATATTTGTATTTCTTGAAAAAATATTAATTAAAAAAAATAGCTTGTTTCTGTTACAGGAATATTTGTTGTATGAATTCAATTGTTTTTTGCGTTGCATAGTGGGTGTAATTACGTAACATAAAAATAAAAGTTAACTAGATACACTAGTTTTGTTAGACTAATTTTAAAATTTCTAGGTTACATTGAATCAGTTGTGATAAAAAATAAGTGTAATATTTTGTTTTATGATTTATAATGTATCGTTTTATGATTGGAGATGATTTTTTTAATTGAAATGAAAATTTTAACTAAGCCTTTGTGTGAGCTATTTATTTTGCTCTTGTACATAGTCAACTATTATTAATATAGATCTCATGAATTAAGCATTGGCAATTATTATAGGAATTAAACTGCTTTGTAGAGAGCTCGGAGCCTCCTGATTATGTCTCGTGAATATTCGCCTGCATGGAGGATTAATAACTAAAGTAATCCAAGTAATTGTGCTAATTTACATATTTATTTAATTCATGCATATTTGTTAAACTGAAGATTAGCAATTGATTTCTTTTCAATTTATTCTAAATTTAAATTGCATTATGAATTTTTTGTCTGATAAATATTTATTTATGAAAATTTTACTTTTAAATCATTTTTCTTGCAGAAATTTTTTCCATAAATTGAAGGAATTAGGACAATCCAATGGAGTTTGAAGCTGGATACCAAAGTTGTTTTGGAAAAAAAAAATTACAATCGGGTTCTATTTGTTATTTGTAAATGTGTGTGTGTATTTTTTATGCCAATCATCCAATTTATTTCTGTGTAGTGTTTTTTTTTTTTTACTTGTGTTAAAGACTTTTCACACAAATTAAAGACTTCACATAAATATGTTGTATTAAAGTCCTTTTACAGCTTTTGCTGAAATGTGAAGATATTCTGTGTAAATTTTGAACCAAAATTCAAGATAATCTAATTCATATCTTCATTTTAACTCAGAATGTGTTAATAGTTCAATCAGTTCTTTTATTAGTTATGTATCCTGATTTTTATTAAAGGTGAATTTTAACAGGATATCTCCTTTAATACTATGAAAAATTTATATCCTTTATTTTAAATTCTGAAAATATAAAAAAAATGTTCTAAACATGAATTTTACTTAGTATTATATTAAATATAAGATAATATGCAAGAGATTTTGCTTCTTTGATTGTTACAATTATTTTGATCTCAGTTAACTCAAAGAATGGAATATTTAACAATTTGAATTAATATGAATGTATATATTTGAATTTTGTGTATGTCATTAGTTAATTAATTTTATAATTGCCTCTATTTGATTTAAAAATTCTTCAAATAATTCTTTAGGTATATGAAAATAAGCACTGTGTAATTCAAATAATTACAAATGAACAATATGTAAATAGAAAAATATGTAGCTTAAATTGCAAATAAACACTGTGTAGTTCAAAATAATGGCAAATAAGCAATTTTTTAAAATTTCCAATGACCAAGGTTACAGAAGGCTACTCACTACAAAAAAGGGAAGGTCTGCGGTGTTAAGTGGATATTCAAACTCAGCAAATAAACAGTTTGTATTTCAAATACTTACAAATAAAAAAATATACTATTCCAATACATGCAATTAATATCATTGTACTGTTCAAAATGGTTGCACAAATAAAAAAAATATACTATTCCAATACATGCAATTAATATCATTGTACTGTTCAAAATGGTTGCAAGTTAACAGTAGATAATCTCAATTTATTGTAATTAACAGTGTATTTTTCTTTGTATTATTTTTTTTATGAAGATGACCAAATAAATTTTTTAAAAATGTTTTGAAATTTTATTTTATATCTAGAAATCTATATATCTGTTTTACATATAAACTTTCATTAACCAGTTTGTAAAATTCACACATTCTCAATCTTTTTGAAAGAATCCGTCATTGACAGAATTCAAAGGACTAAGGCAAGCATTACAAAACTAATGAATTTAATTACATGCATACTAGTGATACTCTTTAACAGCACCAGAGAGCTGGTTTATTGACACTATCTAGTATGTGCTTCTCGTAATAACCACCCAAACTTGCTACTTTCCAGGGATTTCTACTTTTAACAGCCCCTTGTAGGGGAATTTTGTCTGTACAAAATTATATACATATTGGGATTACAATATACTTGTGTGTGTGAATGAGTTTTTTAAAGCATAAGTTAAAAATAATTTTTTTAAATTTATGGCAAAACATATTTATTGAAAAATTAAGAATTGGTGTTTAGAAATTCCAATAATTTTCATCATATTCTATTACTTACCAATGAAAAATCTGTCAGTAAATGTCACAAATGCTGCAACATGAGAACAAACTTCTCATAATCTGAAAGAATGCTAATTTTAAATATAACAGATGAATGCAAACAAGTAGAATTGGACAGTTTCAAAGAACACAAAAGTTTAAATGCCCTTTATAAGAATGGTATGGAACATATTGGAGAATTATTTTTAAAATATACAGTTACCCTCAAAATAATTAAAAACAATGAATCTCATAAAATATTGAAATTTGTATGTAAATTGAGGAATAAAGATAAGTTATCCTTTTTATTAATTTGAAAAAACAATATACACCTAGCCATGCATGTACAATGATCAGTGCTGGAAGCTGAAATCCAGCATTAAAGGTGTTTATATTCAAAGGTTGACTGACCTGTACTTCACTAATTAAAATAAAAACGATTAAAACATTATTTCTATTTACTGAAAGAGGGTTTACTTTAATTTAGATTTTATTATAAAGTCTTTTAACGAGTCAATAAGTTGTTTTTTCTCCTCAATTGTCATTCTCAGATGGCCAATAACTTAGAAAGTTGTGAAAATTGGAAAAAATTCTTGAATTATTTCCCAGTAAACATGGCTTGCAAAATCAAGACATATTCGTCAATAATTGAAACGTCCTGTATAATGTAGAAATTCAGGGCTGAAAGTTAAAATTTGCTGTTGTTGTAAATATCAAATTTCTCATATTTTTGAATACTGATTAATGTAAATAATTTTATTTGAAAATGTCTATAACATACATTTGCTTAGATTTCCAAATGTTGCTGTAGCTAGAATTCTTGAAAATTGGGTATTGAACTTATTAAAAGTTTCTCAATGCGTGTATTGTTATAGGAGCTAAATTCATTATTTGTCATGTGTTTTCAGTTAATTCTTGCTTACTGCAAGTTACTTATTGATAATGTACTATTTTCTCTACTGATGTTTAAATTTTATAAAAGAAACCTTTTTTTAAAAAAGACTTCATGTTATTTTCTTTTTTAAATGCATCTCTTAAGTGCATTGGAATTTGTTAGCAGCAATTTTAAAAATGGAAAGTAATAAATATTTTTAAAAATATTTATTTAAATCTAAATTGAAAATTCTATCTCACATGTAAACCAAATAAAATAATGAATATCATATTAATCTAGATATCCGTCAAATAGTAATACTCTGAAATGTTTTTTCACAAACAGCAAACTTTATGTAAATATTAGAAAATAACAGCTAGTGTACATAGATTATTGGTTAATATGAAAGTATTTTTTGCTTTACAAGTGTATATATTATGATTGATAATAATGCTACCATAAGTTCTTAATTTAATATTCTTGTAGGCAACTTTGAATTTAAATTAAATTTTTCATTTCAATAAACATACATTATTATACAAGTTTTCCTTGTTTTGTGACATGATTCCAACATATTAAAAGTAAAGGCAACAATATTAATTCTATAATGTAGTAATGATTCAAAACCATTGAAAAATATGCAAATTAAGGAAATTTGTTTTTAAAAAAATTTGATTTATAATTTATAGTAATTATTACACAATATTAAGTGAAAATATCACATAAGAGAAAAGGTGTAACAGTCTTTAGAAATTCAATTTAATTATCCTTTGTCTTTAATATATTTTTTACTTATTGAATTGCATATAAATTTTAAAAATAGTATGATATATATGAATACTATAGACTGTTTTAAAGTACAATTTATATTTGTAGAAAAATCCTTAAAAAATTACATAATATTAGAGTTAGTTAACATGAAAGTTTTTGATTAATGATAAAAGATTTATTCTTTAATGAAAATGAATTTTTTATTTTTACAGCACAATGAATTGCATATAACATAAAAAATTTATTAAAATACATAATCCATACAATATATGAAGTTGAAACATTGTTCAAAGATAGTAGCATTTTCAAACACATGCTAAGTAATAAATATTTTTAAAAATATAACATATGTAAGCCAAACAAATATTTCCATACAATGTAAAATAAAATAATAAACAATGCTAAAAACCTGGATACCCTAATAATATTACAATATATTTTCAAGAACAAGTTATTTTATATGAAAATAGATAAAATAACATGATTTGTTATTTTCTAATAATTTCCAAATATACAAAACACAGAAATTAATCTAAAATTTCTGGCAAAAAATATGTTTGTAAAAAGCGAACAAGAAGTGATTTTTCAAATTCCAGTAATTTTCATCAAATTCAATAAATTGACAATGGAAAACTTTGTCAGTAGATGTTACAAATGGAATACGTACATACATATCAGAAATTAAATAACTAATTAATCTTAAATTAGTCAAAAAGTAACAATTATAAATAATAAAAAGTATTTTACACATATTTATAATTACTCTTCTTCAAATGAATATGGAAGAAATTTAATCCAATAACTATAAAAAATTAATATGTAGAAAAAAAATGGCGGCAAGTACATGCAATATCTTAATGAATATAACATTTATACAAAAACAAATAATTAAAAAAAATTCCGAAGTATTTAATTACTATTTGTTTCCGTAACCAAGAAAGAAACAAACGATTCAAATAGACAAATACAATTATTATAATAAATCTTATGATATGATAACGTAAATTATATAAACGATAAAACAAAATCCAATACGCAAAATAACACTAATTACTTAATACACTTACACTATTTACATATTCCAAACATCGCCAAAAACGCGATAAGCAAGCAATTGTGGCAACCTTGCTCTAGTGAGATAAAAAATTAAAAAAGGTATTTTAGAAAAGATACTGAAAGAAATAATATTAAATTCCGAGTGGGAAATCTGCAGATCATCTACTATCTATATAGTTCAAAAAAATTTCAAAAACTTGCATTAGAACTTTGAAAAACTCAGTTGAATTTCGATGTTTTCCCATACATCAACATTAAACCGGAAGTTCCGGAGGGTATTACTCAATGTTGTTGTTTACAAAGTAGAACTTGTCCATG
>BMAO01012345.1:146329-185180 GCA_019973975.1 Trichonephila clavata
CCCCCCCCCCAAATTAGTAAGATGTTGTGAATGACAGTATGCCGTAAAAGTAAATATCCCTTCGTACCATGTTAAGTGTACGTTTTTCATTACATAAGAACAAAAATCTGTCATATGTTATAAAAAGAAACTTGAAATTCTAATGAAGCTCAATTAATTGGAATTGAGTCAATAGAGATATTCTGCTTCAATTACTATCGAAAGCGAAAAAATGTTTGATATACAAATGACGCAATTTGAACTTTCTAATACGAGTGGATGAATAATAGTCGAACGATTCAGCTACTCGAGGGCTTTTGGCAACGGACCTTGTAATTTTGAACCATGGGCAAGTAACGAGGACGACACCTCAGCTGGTACACCCCCTCTTAACTTCCACACCACACGACACCAACGAGAGGATGTTTGAGCCTCGACAGATTTAACGTACAACGCTCCCCTACACGGCTAGTCTTCAGCGGTGCTAGGCTCGAACTCAAGACACGCCGGCCACGAGTTCGTTACCTTGACCACTAGGCTACCGTGGCCACACGTTTAATCGAAACAAAAAAAGCATTTGTTCAATACTCCATGTGGTGAAAAATACTACAAAAAAATTAAAGATAAATATATGTATGTGCATAAAATTCACGTTAATCTTCCTTAAAGGCTTTTTTAATTAGTAATGGTCTTGAGCTCTCCGGGACTTCATGTAATAATTAAATTAGAAGTTATATATTTCGAGCTGGCATCCTTTTGCAAAAAGGCTAGAACAGCGGCGGGCAAACATTTCCCGGGTACGGGCTACTTCTAATTTTTTCAAGGTGTTACGGCCCACCCAGTGGCGTAGGTGTGGTGAGTTAAATTAAGGTCTTTACTTTACTTTACTTACTCGGGAGAATCAAGCCCACCCAAGGGGTTTCGAGCTGTGAATCGACCCTCCGAGATGTCCTCCTTTATCTCGGAGGGTCGATTCACAGCTCGAAACCCCTTGGGTGGGCTTGATTCTCCCGAGTAAGTAAAGTAAAGTAAAGACCTTAATTTAACTCACCACACCTACGCCACTGGGTGGGCCGTAACACCTTGAAAAAATTAGAAGTAGCCCGTACCCGGGAAATGTTTGCCCGCCGCTGTTCTAGCCTTTTTGCAAAAGGATGCCAGCTCGAAATATATAACTTCTAATTTAATTATTACATGAAGTCCCGGAGAGCTCAAGACCATTACTAATTAAAAAAGCCTTTAAGGAAGATTAACGTGAATTTTTTATGCACATACATATATTTATCTTTAATTTTTTTGTAGTACTTTTCACCACATGGAGTATTGAACAAATGCTTTTTTTGTTTCGATTAAACGTGTGGCCACGGTAGCCTAGTGGTCAAGGTAACGAACTCGTGGCCGGCGTGTCTTGAGTTCGAGCCTAGCACCGCTGAAGACTAGCCGTGTAGGGGAGCGTTGTACGTTAAATCTGTCGAGGCTCAAACATCCTCTCGTTGGTGTCGTGTGGTGTGGAAGTTAAGAGGGGGTGTACCAGCTGAGGTGTCGTCCTCGTTACTTGCCCATGGTTCAAAATTACAAGGTCCGTTGCCAAAAGCCCTCGAGTAGCTGAATCGTTCGACTATTATTCATCCACTCGTATTAGAAAGTTCAAATTGCGTCATTTGTATATCAAACATTTTTTCGCTTTCGATAGTAATTGAAGCAGAATATCTCTATTGACTCAATTCCAATTAATTGAGCTTCATTAGAATTTCAAGTTTCTTTTTATAACATATGACAGATTTTTGTTCTTATGTAATGAAAAACGTACACTTAACATGGTACGAAGGGATATTTACGGTCTGCAATATTTATTATAATTTAATTATATATAGAAATACGTAATGTATTTACTCATATAACTACAATAAAAAACAACTACAACTTACGCCTTAAGGCCATTTTTAAAGCAAAACGCGATACTAACATAATAACAATAGTCACAAATATAATAACATCAGATATTATCAAACAATTCAAAATACATTAAAAATAAAACATGATAATCTAAAGTTAGTTCTTGCAGTTATTAGTCAATATAAGACTTAGTATGCATACTGTCAGCCAATCTTGAATATTTCGGTATATAATTACTAACTGCTAATTTTCAGGTGGTCACCCTAAAATGTCTTAGCGATCCACCGCTCGAGTGCGATTGACTTAATGCCCACCCCGGGACTAGAATGTTCAGTAAGATTTAAGCAGCTTTGTAATCGCCACAGAAACCGTTTGTGTTGTGTCATTCAAATAGTAGTTTTGTGTAAGTGTATGTGTTCTGTGTTTGTTAATACAAGTATGTTCTACATAAGATAATAATGGAAGATACATTAACCATCCAACTTGCTGATCCATTTTGGCACGACTACAGCATAACCTTCTAAATTAACAAAATGCAAAACTACTTCGGTGAAGTACTTTAAATATATTTACATACAAACGTACATGTGCATATGCAAGAGATATTTATATAATTTTATAGCTAACTGAAAGCACATTAAGTGAATTTAGACATAATATGATGAAAGTCAGTTGCAGAAAACTTACGGTTGCTCCCAATGTCATGAACGGTAAGGAATACGGCCTTCTTTTCAGCAATATCCAAGTCACCCTAAAACAAATCAGAGAAAGTGTTTGAAATAAACAAAAACATTTTGCAATTTTCTTTCTCTTTTCTAAAAGGTTTTCAACTCAAAACGTTTATAGAAATATCTAAACGTTGTCCAAAAAGAAATGCTTGGAAAACTTTGTTTTTCGTAAGTGAGATTTCAGAGAAATGAGATCACAGAAAATTCTACTCTGAGCTAACAGCGACCATAGTTTTATTTTAAAGGAAACTGCACCTCTTCTTTTGATGGTTAAAATAACACATTCCTTGAAGGAATAAAAAATTCCATGAAACAATTGCTGTTGCATTTATTATATAAAAAGTGTATGCGCTTATTTAATCATTTAGTTAATTTTAATTGATAAAAAATTGTAATTCAGAAAATTAGACAAGACTCTAAAAATAATTATGTATCAATTTAATTTAATTCAACTATTATGTTTTTGAAACATTAAACTACATGATAACATTTATAATTTACTTAAACTTTAAATTTTTAAGACTGTGATTTCATCCCAAACATATATTACTGTTTGGAATATAAGTTGCCTTTCGTAACTTATCTTTTAGACCCGAAACAATCAATAAATGAAAAGCTCTTTAATGGAAGCAAAGAAAATGAGCAGCTTATTCCTCCTTAACGTTAATAAGAAATGGGATAGATAGCTTGAGACTACGTAATCAATCTTATAAAATTATAAGAAAACTGAGTCCAAAATATTTTTTGAGTCTTAACTTATTTTCATCCTATGTAAGATCTTAATAAATGACTATAAATATTTGAAGATGTGAAAATATTCTGTATAATGAAAATTTTTGAAAGATATTGTAAAAAAAAAATCATCAATTACTTCTAGTTTAAATGATTAAACATATTGCTAAATAATTATGTCTTACATTTTTTTTCTCTTTTTTTATTTTGCCTTATTCCGTTTTAAAAAAATTTCTAGAAACTGTTATGAAAGATGAATATGTGTGTTATGTTATACCAATATAAATTTCAATGCAATATTGATCTTTTTTAGATGATCAACCTTCTTTTTAATAGTTTTAGTGAAAGAAATCGTAGCAAACTTGATTCCAGTTAAAAGTATTTCATAAATATAATTTGGTGATTTTGAGATATTTCATGAGGATTAGGACCAGGACATAGTTTTAAATTTCTATAAAATTCCTTTTGCTGTATTAAAAGACAGAATTTGAAAAAAATTACTTTACAGGAGCTTAGATGAGCTAACCATTACGAAAATTAATTTCTATTTAGTTAAAGTGATGATTGCTAAAAATTATTCATTAAAATTTCTGATAACATTTCACAGAATATCTAGATTGAAAATCTAATTGCTTTAATTCTTGCTAATTAAAAAATAACAATCATGTTAATTTTTCATGCTTTATATGATTATTTTTTACATTTATTAAAGACTGAAATTATATAGATTTCTGGATTCAAAAAAGATTTCCTAATTTTCTAAGAATTCATAATTTTCATTCAATCTCAACACAAATTAAAATTTTCAAAAATTATTTTTACATTTTGTGATTCACTTGTCACATTAGACCAGTTCTAAGTTTCCACGAGTTAACATCTATTTATTAGCGCGTTTTTCACGTAGTGGAACAAAAGCGCTATTAGGACGCAAATTTCGTCTTCGTTCCATATTTTGTCGTACTTTTTTCTCAGCCAATAAGCAACCAATTGACCTCGGGTTTTCGGCAATGGGTCGCATTTGTGCCCTAGATGAGCCGAATTATATTTAAATTTTCCCATAGTTTTCCCGAATTTTCCTACAAATTTTCCTGAATTTCGCTAGTTTGCTTTTTTTAGTGCTGATACAGATTTGTGTCATTATTTCTTTTCAGCTCAATAGTAGTACATTTAGAGGAGTGGTACAGTCCTACTTTCTGTTAGTAAAAAATTCATTAGTTGCATTATTGTAAAATACAACATGTGAAAAACGCGCTAAAATTATTTGGCCATGCCAATGATTGATTGCTAGTTACTAAGGATTTAATATATAAAACAACTGAAATATTTTTTAATTATCATTTAAATGAATACTTATATTCTTTATAGATACTTTTAAGAGTTCAAAATTTTTAATTTATAAATTTATCTAGTAAGAGATGATCACGAATTATAAGAATGTTAAATAAAACACACACATTAATTTATTTTCGAAGAGAGAACATTTATTTTTGATGTTTCAAAAAATTAAACAACAGAAAGAGCTTAGAATATATTTATAATTTTTTTATTTAGATTAATATCTTTTTTAACACTCTACCTTAATCACTATCTGTAATAATATTACTTTTTAAAGAAGTTATGAATAGATTATTTTGATTCTAAAATTTTATTTATTGTCTTATGAAAACAATAGTGAAAGTAAATACATTCTAAAGAAAACTATGAATAAATTATTTTAATAAGAAAGGACAACTGTGATAATTTTATAAAGCATTCTGAGAGCTAAATTATAAAACCACTTTAAAAACTCATGAAAAGTTTGGGTGTTTATATGATAATAAGGAATTATATATATAAATTACTAATGAGATAATTTAACCAAAGATCTTGAATGATCTCATGGTTTAAATTACCTACATTTTAACATAAATCAAATGAGAAATCACCTGAAGGAATTATAATAACATAACGTTATCACTAAAAGATTTTTGAAAACTTGTTTTCTCAACAAAGGTTATCACAAAAAAAAAAAAAAAAAAAATTAGTAATACGTATAATATTCAAGAATATATAAATAATTTTGTTACGGTGGTTTTATAAAATACATACAAATTCTTTCATCCATATAATTTAAACAAAAGCAAAAAAAAAAACAAAAAAAAATTCAAAGCCTTGATTTTATGGCCCAAAATATAATTTCCTTTGTATAGTTTTTTTGAAAATTGTTGATTTCAGGGAAATGAAATTTAAGGAGACAAAAAACTACGCAGTTCTTCAATAAAACTAATCCTAAGTAAAGTAGTGTACTTGATCCAAAATTGATAAGAAATGACGACATATCGCTAGGGTAAAAGAGAAAAAAATTCGAAGATTAAATGAGAAATCTAGTTGCAACAAGTATTACGATGTTGTCACGAAAAGACCCATGAAATTGGAAAGATTTGACGTTCACACTCAATGGCTAGAGATTGATTGCATTGGAGGAACTGTATCGAAGCAATATTCTTAAAAAAGTTCATCTGCCACCACACACTATTTTTTAGAAAGAAGTACATATTTTTAAGTCTTTGTTCGATGTTTTTTTAAACATGATAATGTTTTAATTAACAAAAAAGTAAGAAATTAGCCTTCAGCAGTTAAAACAAAATTAATTCAAATAAAAGAAATCAAGAGTCATTATTTAAAACCACTGTTTTCGTTCCATATATGTATTTTTTCACACACACACACACACACACACACACACACACACACACACACACACACACACACACACACACACACACACACACACACACACACACACACACACACACACACCACACACACACACACACACACACACACACACACACACACACAATTTTAAATAATTATCTATAAAGCTAAATTAAAATGCTGTGGAGAGTTGTACTTTTTTGACAACTGCCGAATTAAACGAGAGATGAAATTAGAAGAGCAAAAGAATACTGAAACATCAAATTTATTCATGGATGCCTTGGCAAAGAAAACGAAAGTAAATTACCCAAGAGATCATCTTTGAAATAAATTCTGAGAGCACATATGAATTATAAAATAGATCTGTATTCGTAGAATCAACATCAAAATGTTAAGGCTTCTAACCCAACATTGAATTCAAGTAAAATTCTAAAAAACTTGAAATAAAGCTTAGTTCTTTTAGGAAAGAAAGTCGTGTTAAATTTTTTTATTTGACAGAATAAGGACAATATTGTTTGTACTTGAATGACAGAAAGAAAAACCTCAGCGCTTGATTTATATATTTTCAAATTAAAAAAGATGAACTATTTTAAGACATAATGTTTTGCTAGAGTTGTGGAGAAAGAAATTTATCCCAATGCCTTAAGAAAGATTTTTTTAGAAAGCAAAATAAAAATTATTTTTATAAAAATCAGCCAATCTCTCTCCAACTGTAACTAAATTTATGGATATTTTATATCCAGTAATCATTTTTTAAAGTATTAGCATTGAATTTTGGAGTATGCTTTGTCTATTATTTGTTAAAGTTATCTTTAAGCGAGCAATAAACTAGCTAAAATTGTAATTGTTATTTCTTAATCTTTAGTAATACAATATCTTAAGATATAGTGTTTGCGTAATTAATTGAAACTAGAGGAAAATTCGTTAGAGGTTCGTAAAATAGAGGTTCGACTGTATAGTGGTGGCCAAAATTGTGGACACTTTTTAAATTGTTATGTTTTTCAAGTTTGTATGCTTATAGAAACTGTTAGGTTGCGGAAAATGCAAAGTCTTTTATATCCTTTTAAAGAAAATTTGATTCTGAATTCAATTCAAAAAACAAAATGTTAATGCTTGAAAAGCAAAAAAAGTTATTCTGCAATAACTATCGATATACATTAGATACTGGTAATAGCAGTGAAATATCAGTGGTTAGTGGGGTTGCCTTTATTAACACGCTTTTATAAGTTTCACTTGTATGTAACGGAATCTTAGAGCTCGATTTTTACCCACTTTAAAAGATCGGATTAATTCAAAATTTCGCACACTTGTCAAGGACCAATGACAATACAATAATTTCATAATTTTGTTCCATTGTCCTTATTAGAATCGTAAGGAATAACGATAATCAGATTTGGCTACAATTCCCTATATCACTTCCAGATTTGGCGACTAATCCCATAAACCATTTTTTAGATTTGGCGACTAATTCCAGATTTAGCAATTAAAAGAATGTGTAACCCTAAAGCGAGTGTTTTTAATTTAAAGCTAATTATATGCAAGTGTAAAATACAATTGTGGTTATTACAAATAAAACAAAAAAAAGTATTCTTTAAGTGAGGAAGTGGAGGGTGGGTGTGTGTTAGCAATTTCTTACCATAATATAAACATTTTTCTGAAAATGAAAATAAAAAAATAATGCTCGTGATGAGAGAGAAAAAATAGTTTGTGTTCTGACTGCTAAATATTTTTCATTTTTATAAAGCAATACGTTTAAAAGGGGATAGTACGATTGATACTTAATATTACCATGCTATTATTAACTCGCTTTCTTGAATGTCTGTCCGGGTGGAGTTTTGTAATTGATTTTAAACTGTATGACTTTCCGATGAGTTGCAGATTTTAAATTTGGACCATAGCTCAGAAGTAGATGACAATGCATAAAAATGTGAAAAAAGAAAAGAAAAAAAAACGAAAACGAGGAACTTTATACTTTTTAGTCCGTTACAAAAACATGGAAAATTAAATTTTTTAATTCGAACTTTTTTTACTTAACACTCTTTCAATTGTTTGATCTGTTCTATAGAGACGGAATTTAATATAACGATACGGGAATCATCCGATTCCCCGTAAACGAAGAGAATAAATACACTTCAGACCCTTTTATTTTTTCCATTGAAGAGCAAGACTAATTCCAGCAGCCACGTAATTCCGGCTCCAAATATCAAACTTAACGGTAAATTCAACAATGAATAAATAATAGTTTAAAAACTAAAAAACACGCTTTTAAAGTAGATTGAACTAAAAAAAAAAGAAAAATAAATGATAGTTTAAAAAACAAACAAACTAAAGAACACGCTTTATACTGATTCGAACTAAAAAGTAAAAAAAAAAAATTCTTAATATAAGAATAAAATGATGAACGAGAAAATTAATGTCATTGGGGTAAAAGCGTGGGGGTGCTTTGTACTACATTTTTACACTCACTCAGCATTTCGGAATAGAAGTTAGAAACTATAACGATTGAGATATATTTATACAACACCCCACATTTTTAGCCCCAATGATATTAATTTTCTCGTTCATCATTTTATCCTTATATTAAGAATTATTTTTTAGTTCGAATCAATGTAAAGAGTTTTCTTCGGTTTTTTTAAACTATAATTTATTTTTTATTACAACTTCACATTAATGTTTCATTGAGCTGAAAATAGTTTTAAGCTATTCCTTCGTTCTTACATGATGCCAGGAAGCAACTATATCCTCAATAAGTTCCTTTTTATTTAATGGGTACCTCGTTTGGGGAAGGGAGTGCAGTGTAGATCTACCAGCCAACATGTTACACTCCTAAGCCAGGCGGTGAAGGATGCGCTGGATAAAAAACACATTTTGTCAGCTGTATTTGTGGATCTGAAATCTGCATATGACTTAGTTTGGAGAGAACATCTTCTCCTGAAACTTTCAAATATTGGTGTCCATTCAAACTTGTTTGGATGGTTTAAGAGTTTCCTCAGCCAACGAATCTGTAGAGCTCGATACGAAGGCTGCTATTCAAAATACAAGATTCTAAGGACTGGTCTACCACAGGGAGCCGTTTCCAGCTGCCTCCTTTTTAATCTGTATATAAACGACCTAATTGCTGAGTTGGAAAGAGTTGGAGTTAAATGTCTACTATATGCAGGCGACCTAGTGTTGTGGACAGAAACACCTAAATATCATGCTAAGGAGAAATCTGAGGCAATCTTGAATAAAGCTTTGGAAATCCTTGATTACTGGTGCCAAGATAATAACATGAAAGTAAATCTGGATAAAGCAGTCTACCAGACTTTCTCTCTCACCCATCAGCCATTGCAACTGAACCTCTCATACCAAGGAATTAATGTTCTCCAAACAAATTGTTTCTCATATTTGGGCATTAATTTCGATCGAAAATTAACATGGAGACAACACACTGAATTGACCGTGGAACGCACGACTAAGAGGTTAAGTCTTTTGAAAAGAATTGCTGGCTCGAAATGGGGTTGTTCTAAAACAACTCTAGAATTAACATATAACGCTTACATTCTGCCACTCATTACCTACTGCTGTGAGCCTTTGGTTGCGGCATCTAAACAGGTGATTGATCTCCTAGAAGTGTTCCATAATCGAGCATTACGGCTAATTACGGGAGCTGTGAAATCAACACCAATCGATGCTCTGTTGTTATCAACTCATCAAATGCCTATTAAATCTATTATAGAAGAACGGGCTTTATTATTATGGGAGAAAATTACTAGAATCCCAGAATGTCTATCCCTTTGGAAGGATTCTTTATCCTATACCAACAGAAATCTCAAATCACAGAGCTTCCTTCAGAAAGTCATGGCTCTTAAAGAGCTTCATAGTTTTCATTTCGAACCAGAAGATCTAATAAAATCTTCCTGCCCGACTGAAAGGTATGACTTCGCACTTTCTACAGAGCTGCTCTATGAGGTCCAAAAGAAAGAAACAGATAGTCAAATCCTAAGGATCCTTTCTTTGGAGACTTTGGATTCCTTATACCCTGAAGATGAATGGCTATACGTTTACACAGATGGTTCCAAGTTGATAGATTACAGTAATGCAGGTGCTGGAGTCTGCTGCAACTTATTCTCCTTCTATACACCAATAGGAATTCACAGCACTGCTTTTGATGCCGAAATTTCAGCTATACGTATTGCTCTATCTCAACTTCTTTGCCACACAGATCGTGTTTCAAAAGTAGTTATTCTGTGTGATTCAAGGGCAGCCCTTCAAGCAATATCTTCCATCGAGGCACCTTTGTCAAAGGATATTCTCAAATGTCAACTGTTAATTGGTGATTTACTTCAAAGCCACGTAGACATTGCCATGCAATGGATTCCGGCGCACTGTGGCATTGATGGGAATGAAAATGCCGATTGCTTGGCGAATAAGGGGACAAAAATCTTACAAAACTCTATATAATAATACAGTTCCTTTTTATAGCGCCAAAAGAATTATAAAGAAATACTACAGAGAGCACTTCTGGTCTAAATTCAACCAAAAGAATAAACAAACGGTGTGGTTTAGCAAACTCCTTCATATTCCAAAATGGCCACGAGATAGAGCTGTGGCCGATTTCGAATCGCCACTGGCCACGACTGCCTATCTAAGCATCTAAACATGATAGGCATTGCTCAGAGTCCACTTTGTAAACTGTGCTACTCCAATGAAGAAATGCCCCTCAGGGGGCTCATCTTCTTTAGGTGAGTACGGGTGTCACAATCCCGAGGTACCTTAGTGATCTTTTCCTTTTCCCAAGGGGTTTACTGTCTTTGGTAAACACGGGATTTACGACCCCGGGGTACCCTAGTGATCCTTCTCTTTTTTCGACCCTCTTTCTGTCATTCAATTTTTCTTTTTCTTCTTTTCACGTCTAGATCACAGATTAAACGATATTAAATGTACTTATTTGAAATTTATATATATATTTATTTAATTTGATTACTTATGCATTATTAACATATTTTTGTTTACATTTTGTATTGCGTTAATTTAGTGTCTTTTTTCCTTCAGTTTATATAAATATTTTGCTTATGTTAATTTATTCGTTTTCGACTAACACCGTTGGTTTTCCGACCCGCATGTTTGCCGTGTGCAGCGTCCCGTAAGGAGGAAAATGGTGTCCTGGGGATATCTTTTGCGTACCCTTTGGCCCACGCTTCGCTGTAGACGGGTGGCAGGAGTGAACCCGCTCCTGTCAATCGGCTGGTGGTACCTCTCTTCGGTGTCCCCGGAGAGACATTGCTTTAGGGTTAGTGCTGCAGATAAGGGGTGGCGGGTTTACCCGTTGGATCCTCACCCTGATGCTGTAGCACTATATTCTGGGTGTACTCCAGGTAAGCGTCGAGCCTGACAAATGTCAGTTGACCGGCACACTGCCTCCCTTGTTGGACTCCGTGGTGGGTGGAGCCACGCCAGAACGAAGTTTTTCACGCGCCTATGGATCCAATTCTGATGTGCCCGGGTAAAGGCCTTGTTTTACCCAACATTACAATTGACGAAATTGCTGTACGCTCGCGATTTTTAATTATCTCTTTGGCAAACAACGGTATGATATCAAAATCGCCATTTGCTATTAATAAAGCTTTAATAGGAAAGGTGGTGAACCTAAATCAGTAAAACGTCTACGATCCGGTGATTTACTAATTGAAACATGTTCTGCTTTACAAACCAAATCTTTTCTTCTCGCGAAAACTTTTCTAGATTCACCTGTTTCAATAAGTCCTCATAAATCTCTCAACTCTTGCCTAGGTGTCATATCTGAAACTGACCTATTGACCACACCTGATTCGGAAATCCTCAATGGATTCTCCAATCAGGGTGTAGTTCAGGTCAGGAGAATAACAATTAAAAAAGATACTGCAATTATCCCTACAAAACATATAATTTTAACTTTCAGCAGCCCCTCTCTACCCAAAACTATTAAAGCTGGCTATTTGAATTGTAAAATCCGTCCATATATTCCGAATCCTCTGCGCTGTTTTAAGTGTCAGAAGTTTGGACACTCACAAACTTCCTGCCGTGGGCAATTGACGTGCTCTAGATGTGCAACTGTTGGACATCCTTCCACAGATTGCAGTCTGGAGCAGAAATGCGTTAATTGTTCACAGCCTCATTCCTCCGATTCAAAACTGTGCCCTAAATGGAAGATCGAAAAAGAAATACAAACCATTAAATCTAATAAAAATATATCATATGCAGAAGCCCGAAAATTAATAGCCCCACAACCATCTCAAACCTACGCTCAGGCTGCCAAATCCATAACTGTTAGCAATTCCACACAAACGGATGAAAATATAACAAAATAATTTGTCCACCTATAAAATTACTTCAACCAACTTCATCCCTCTTGAAACAAAATACATCAATATCCTCATCATCGTCAACCCAAACAAACCTCTTGCCTGCCGCCTCTTCAATAGCAGATACAGTGTCGGAACCTGTGCTTTCCACCACCAATAATATGTTTTCACCTATTGAATCCTCTTCCAAATCAACTATTCAACCCTCTTCTGTTGTTGTTGAAACTCCCACCTGTACAACATCTAGTACCATAGCTGCTACCTCAGAATCCAATAGCTTAGCATCAACAGATAAAACTTTTGTATCTCAGGTTTCAAAACGTCGTAAAAAAAAGCTTCCTACCAAAAACATATCTAACACTGGAAAACCAAAAATAGAGATAAAAATGGCACCCCATAAACCGAGAAAAAGTTCACCTATTCAGGACACCTCAGATGAGGACATGATTATGTATGACGTAGAAGAAGAGGTGGAAACACCGAAAAAGAATACAATAAAACACTTGTCGGAAGAGTACTGGAAAAATGAGTGCTGGAGACAGGAGGAATTTTTACACGTTATTACTCCAAGGAAGCGTGAAGAAAAAACTGAAAGGAAATTATTAACCCCGACGAAAAACAGAAAGTGAAATTATTCAATCATACTTGGGGGGGGGGGTAATCCCCACCAAAATCTTGTTATATAAATACTTTTACCTAGATATAAAAATATTTTTTTCTTTCAATTATTTTAACTTTATTTGACTTGGTGGGGTATCCCCCACCAAAATCTGTTTGCTGTATATATGTGTGAACTTTTATATGTGAGTATTTTTAATGATTTTTAATATTTTAACAATTGATTGGCGCAGCTTAGCCGAAATCGGCTCTTGCGCCATTAAACCCTACACTCACTCACTCACCCAATGAAGAAATGGACGCCATTCATTTGGCACGCTGCCGTGCACTCAGCTCTGGATGATATTGGGAGGCCAGACACAAAATGTGTGATTTATAGACTATACTGTGAACTTGTGTTTCTTTTCTTATTTTTTCTTTCATTATTTTTTGTGTTGTCCTTTGTTTGTTTTTTGTCAATATTCTCTGCTTTTCATTTTGTTTGCAGTTGTCTTGTAATCCGCCATTGGAAATAAAAAAAAAAATCCGTTTGGGGAAGAGTTTTTAAACGGTACCACCAGTTTTCGATAGTATTGAAATCAGGACTGTTTCCTATCCAGGAAAACAACGATACGTAGTCAAGAAGCAATGACATCAAATAAAAGAATAGATTGGACACCTGGAAAAAGATGTTTTACGAGAAAGTTAAAATTACAAGTTAGTTGGGTCGTTCAGTGACTACATCTGAAGACTGAAAGTTTTGTTTAAAATGTCTGGAGACAAAAATTATAGAAAATAAAGAAGGAAAAGGCTGAAAAAGGTGCACCCCCATCTGTTAATGACAGAAGAATAAAAATACTATGTCTCCAATGTTGAAGAATGTCATCATTGGCCTCAGAAGTGATTTAAATGATGCAGATGTTTCTGTCCGTTCAAAAACTATCGGAAGAAGATTAGCAGATGCTCGACTATAAGGTAGAATTCCACGTAAAAAGCCTTGTCTCAATTTATAGAAGCGTTATAAAAGATTACAGTGGTCAAAGGAACACATTAATTGGACAAATGATTTGTGTTCATTAGTTATATGGAGGGATGAAACTTAGATATCGTTATTCGGCAGTGATGGCCGAAAATATGTAAGACCTAGAATAGGAGAAATGCTACTTCCTAACTGTATCCAGGCAACTGTGAAGTACCCACATAGTTTTATGATTTGGTCATGCATATTAGCAGATGGTATTGGTCGCCTTCATATCATCGATGGGACACTGAATGTCAGAAAATACATTGACACTATTCTAGTACCCAAACTTCTACCTTCCATCGGGGATCTTTTTACCAGCAAATGCTTCGTTTATTTTTTATTAAGATTCTGCTCCTTGCCTCACAGTAAAGTAATCGAAAGACTGGTATCGTTGTTCTAAGACCATTGATTTATTTTCCTGGCTAGGAAACAGTCCTGATCTCAAAGCTATCGAAAACTTGTGGTACAGTTTGAAAACTCTTGCCCAAATGTGGTACCCATGAAATAAAATGGAACTTATTGAGGATATAATTGCTTCCTGGCATCATGTAATAACGAAGGAATAACTATTTTCGGCTCAATGAAACATCAATGTGAAGCTGTAATAAAAAAATAAAGGCAACCCCACTAATCAATGATAACTCAATGCTATCACCAGTATATAATGTATATCGATAGTTATTGCAGCATATCTTTTTTGCATTGCAAACATTAACATTTTGATTTTTGAATTGAATTTAGAATCGAATTTCCTTTAAAATGATATAAAAGACTGCATTTTGCGCAACCTAACATTTTCTATAAGCATACAAACTTTAAAAACATAACACAATTTTAAAAAGTGTTCACAATTTTGGCCACCATCGTATATGTATATTATATATATATATAATATACATATTATATATATATATTATATATATATATGTTTTACTTATATTAATTCTCTTTGAAATGTTCTTTTTAAAATTATCTCTCTTGTGGAAAATCCTATTTTCCATATTAGTCCATTCTTTTCATTTTATTGTTTTGTGTTCATTCCACGCATAGATATAGGCCTAATTTTCAATAGGGTTCTGTTTTTCTGTTATGTCGAAAATTTCTGCTTCAGGGGAAGGCTGGATCCTATAAAACATTGCTTAGACCTATTATACTGTCCTAAATTAGTGACAACTTTAGAAATCATAACAGTTATCCATTTATTATATATATATATATATATATATATATATACATATAGCACACCCACAGACATGGTATTCATTTCTGCTTAAATTAATGTACTTTTTTCTTCATTACTTTGTCCTTTTTTTTTTTTTTTACACTTCATTATGAAACGTAATTTCGCTTTATGTGTATTAACTGAAAAAATTATTAGCTGAATAAATTTTAAAGATGTAGATTTATAAGAGAGTGGATATACAGATATGTGAACACGCTTACATGTATTACTACGAAAATATTTTTTGGTCTGTAAAAAGTGTAATTCCAGGATAGGTCGTATTTCTAAGTATCAGGTGAATACAGCTTTCGTTTTCAAAATATTAGGCAATGACACTTAAATTATTCATTTGTGGGTGCATGATGTAATATACATTTTCCAGTCCTTCCCCCCCCCTACTTATTTGATGAATACGGAGTATCAATTAAAGTATTTATATATTTAAAATGCCATTTGTTTTAGATTTTGAATTAAATTATCGAAATTCAGTTATTTTGAAGTCTTTTTTTAAAAAAAATATATTACTCTAGTAAAATAACTGCCTTTAGGTATATATTAAAAAAGGCTTTAGTGTTTTTTAAAATATACTTAATATTCTTAGGGCAATTCTTCACTTGACGTTCAAGTCGAGTCATTGGGTATGAGACGTTCCTCTGTAACTTTCAAGATAAATTGTTCTTGAATATAACTTAAAAACTGATTAATTTAATATTTAATTGCTTTACATTATGTACGCTGTATATTATAAGTGAAGTAACATATCTCTTTTGAAATAGACAGACATTTAAAGGATTTAATTATAAGTTTTTTATAAAAAAAAATTCAAGTTTTAAAAGGAGAATTCTTGAAAGCAAGTATTACCTGAACATGAACTTTAATGATTCCACTTTTGGGAGTCTCCACTTCATACAGCTGAAAAAAAGAAAAGTTAAATGTTCAAATAAATTTCAATGAAAAATTATATTTAAAATAGATAATCTTCATAGAAATAGATTAGAATTAATACTATATGTTTCCAATATTGATTCATGCCGTTTGGGGGTTTTGCTTAAAATTCTGTTTGAGTACTAATTTTACAATCGAAAATTCATTTTCATTAAAATTAATTTGCTCCAGAAGTGTTATTAAAATGGTTAAGGTTTGGAATAATATTAACAGCAAATTAAAAAAAAAATGTTTGCAGAAATAAGACGAAAAATAATAACGACGAAATCTAATTTTACTTCTTGTAATTCTTATTTGCAAATAAAGACGTCTGTGAAAGAGTGAGTGTTTATTGATATAGCACTATAAATCTGAACGAGGGCTATTGGTGACGACCTCGTAATTTTAACCACTATCAAGTGACGAGGAAGACACCTGAGCTGGCATTCCCTTCTCCAGACTACCACATCATTTCCGACATTTGAGCCACGATAAATTTAACGAGAAGCAGCTCCTCTCCACAGAGGGTCTTGAATTCCACTGAGGCTCGAACACATGACCAGCCGGCCAGAAGTTCGTGACCCTGTTCATTAGTGGCCAAATAAAAATGTTATTTTGGGAAGAAAGAAAATCCGTTTAAAAATTGAGCTAGTAGTAATTGGATTTATTAATGTAAAGAAAGGGAAACATTAAATAAGGTTTAGGTAAATCTAAAGTAAGTATTTTTAGGCTAATTTAAAAGACAAATATACAAGTACTTAGAATAAATAATCGTACAATAAATATATGTATTTAAGAAAGAAAAATCGTTTTGGGAATTTGTACGAAATGTCCATTGGTTTTTCTTTACGTGGGAGGCTTATTAGGGGGCATTTTGTTGACACGGTAGCCTAGTGGTCAAGGTCACGGACTCGTGGCTGGCATGTCCAGTGGCGTAACAGAGAACATTAGGCCCTCCTCTCCCTGCTAAGTCAGGTTTAGGGCCCCAAGCCGGATCTTACGAAGAATTGTAAAACCATATATTCTTGGTGTCAGTCAGGCTTTGGGCCCCCTAAAATCCTGGGATTTGCGGGTGTACGTTATGCTACTGGGCATGTCATGAGTTTGAGCCTAGTACCACTCAAGACCCACGGTGCAGAGGCAGTCGATGCGCGTTAAATATATCGAGGCTCAAACGTTCTCCCGTTGGTCTGGTGAAGAAGTTAGGAGAGGGAGTGCAGGTGAGGTGTCGTCCTTGTCACTTGACCATGGTTCGAAATTAAGAGGTTATAGCCTTCGTGCAGCTTTATGTGACGTAAATATAACTCTTACTCAGGGGACATTTTTTTCCATTCATGAAAAAGGAGATCTAAATGCAGCATTTATAATAAATTTGACAATGCTAAAAATTAATGTAACACATTTGCAAATATATTAAATTAATTTCTGAGAAATTATAAATATGTATGAAATTTTGAGAGAAAATAAGAGAGATGAAGAAAAATTATTCTATTGAATTGGTTAGATCTACATCACATATCTTTTTAGATGCCTCTTTCATCAACACATTTCAAATTTGTAATAAATCAAAGTTATAAGTTTAACTGAAGCTTAAAAATTCCTCAATAATCAGTTTCATGGTTTTGTAAGCGAATGCTTAGGTTAAAACAATTTATTTTGTTCGACTACTATAATTTATAGTCTCAAAATGAGTATGGATCACCGTTTGAAGCATAAAAGTAAAAGAATTAAAAAAATGTTAAAATTTTTTTTTAGCATATAAGGAAACAGATTAAAACATGTCAAGGACGTTAAAACAACAAGCACATACATAAGAAGTATGGCTGTTATGGATAGTTAAGTAAGCAAGCAATGGCGCACACAAACATTTTTTAAGAGGGGGTGGAGGTCCAGGGTCTAAAGTTCACCATTCTTGTATCATACATCAATACGCCAAACATATATATATAGATTTTATTTTTTGCCGATTTCGGGAACAGAAAACAATAAAAAAATAAATTATTGAATAAATAACTAGCATTAATTAATAAATTAAATTGGTAATCACAAATTTTTAATTAAATTTTTACTTTCTATATACATTGGTTTATCATCTATCGAAAAAAGTCAAGGCCTATGGGAGGGGGGAAAGTCTGGATTCGTGGACCCTTATGTGTCCCACTGTTTGTAAGGTACATGAATTTTTAAACAGTAGCAAAACAAGTGATTTTGTAGGCAATTTGAATATTTTAATGTAATTTAAGTGTAATTAAAAATCATGCTAATTTAATTTTATAATATAATAGTTACTATTTTAAATAAAAATGACAATATTTTTTTTTAAATCTTAAACATTGAAATGTTTTAGCCGCTCTGATAAAATACGATCTAGTATTATTAAAATCAGGACTCAGTTTTGAGCCATCTTTCTTAATGGGGTGTAATTTCGATCAACACCACCAATATCGTCATTGATCTTTAATGCTAATTGATTGTTCATTAACGCCACGCTCAAAAGAAGCATGAGGCTATTGATGTGATAGACCTCTTAACTTTTAAATACAGGGTGTTTCTCTACCATACTGAAAAACTTGCAGGGTATGTAGAAGGTACAGAGACGACTTGAAATCACAAATGAATGCAGGGGCGCATAAGCCTTAGCTGCAAACTATGGTGCAAAGAAGCAGAGAAAAAGAACAGAAACAGCAATACATTTATGTGACAGAAAATATTTCAGTGAACGGTTGTTCCACAACAGGTGTTCGAAATTACGATCAGAAGTCGTCTGCAGGCCTGATAGCGGTGCTGGATGGAATTCCTTATGTTCTGGAAGATTCCTCCAGACACTGATGGAGCTGAGTGGAAAGTTTCGTGAACAACAATCTTGTTAGAAGTCATCATTCGGGATCTGTTACCCAAGGCAGTAGGAGGAGCTCTTATTCTAATGAAGAACTGGTCGACATGCTGATCGTGTATAGAGCTGCGGATTGAAACGGGCACTCAACTCTGCAATTGTACCAGGAATGTTACTAGAACAAGAGTGTTCCACATCACATGACCTTCGGAAGTATGAACAGAAGGTTACGTGAGTCTGGTTCTGGTCCCATGAAGAGTTTGGTGCAAGACACATGAAGAGTCGCATGAAGAGTTTGGTCACATGAAGAGTTTGCAAGTCGCACGCGAAAGCAATGGGAGAGATATTGACAATGGACCTTGTAATTCGGAGCCGCTATCAAGTGACGTCCGTTCCTTCATCGCTCAAATATCAGTAGCTGCCGGTAGGATACGTGCATACCAGGAATCTTCGAGAACGTAAGGAATTCTATGCAACGCCACTGTCAGACATGCCAGTCGACTTCTGGTCGTAATTTGGGACACTTGTTTTCGGACACAACCTTTCAATAAAATATTTTCTATCACATTAATGTGTTGCTGTTTCTGCTCTTTTCTCTGCTTCTTTGCACCACAGCTCGCAATTAGAGCACTTGTGACCCCACATTCCTAAGTGATTCCGAGTCGTCTCTGTACCCCCTTCACACCCTGCAATTTTGTTGGTCTGGTAGCGCATCACCCTGTATAGTCAAGTGGTGAAGACAACACCAGGTGGGAGCTTTGACAGATTTAATGTGCATCCGCTTTTCTACATGGAGGGTCTTTAGTGACTCTAGGACTCGAGCCCACGGCTTGACAGAAATAATGTGGTTTACGAGGTCCCGACACTGACCATTCGCCTACAGAATCCACTGCTTCCATGTTGAATCGCAAGTATGAACTAGATTTTGAGTCACCTTTTATAGGTGTTAAGGCGACAGTTAAAATTTCAAAATAATTTAGTGTAGTTTTAAATAGATAAAATAGAATGTAAGAGAATAATTATGTGTAGTTGGAAAAATTAAAGGGGGTATTATGAATAATACAATGTAAAAGCGTATGAAAGTAGCTCAACCTTCCCCTATTTAATAATTAAAAGAAATAAAAACTCGCGAGTTCACACACACACTACCATGTCTATTCAGCTATCGCCTTCTGTGCATAAATATAATACGAATGCATGCGTCTGTTTTTGCAAGACATTACTGTAATAAGTAAAATAAATTCCTGAAACTATATTCAATATTAGATTATATAGCAAATGCCCATGAAAGCGCTAATGCACGAATAAATATTTTTGTCCTCTTAACTCGAAGAATGACATCTATATATTCGAATTGCAAACATTCAATAGAAGATTTTTACAGAGGTGGATACTGTTGCTCCTGTGAAGAGATCAAAAGGATTATATAACTGTGAAAATCGATTGGTCTTATTCGGAATAAAAGAAGCTGGAGAAATTACGTATTATGAAGTCCCATAACAGCACTCTCTCTTCAACCCAAGGGAGAATAAAATCTTTGTTGTGGAAATTTAACAAAAATATACGCCTCTATAAAGAAATAACTGTTGGTATTTCTTAATTGAAGCTTACACTATAAGTTTCCTTAAAAACAATTTTCGTCAAAGGTCATACATCAAACATTTACATAAAAATATGTGGGGTGGACGACGAGCGTTAAAAGTTTTTTCTATTGGAGTTTTTAAGCCAGTGAATGTTTATCAACGTCGCTCGCGAAAGCAATAGGAGAGATATTAACGACGGACCTCGTAATTTGGAGCCACTATCAAGTGACGAGAACGACACCTGAACTGGCATCCTACACTCCTAATTTCCCCACCATGCCAACGTAAGGACTATTAACAACGATAGATTTAACGTGCATCAGCTCTTCTATACAGCAGTCTTCAGGGGCTTCAGGACCCAAACCTACAACTCGATAATGCCGGCCAGGAATTCGTGACCATGACCAGTACGCAACCGTGGCTATTTGGGATTTCTAAACCTTAAGTGGAAACAAATAAGTTGTACTACAATATAATCTATTGACTTGGATATTTCTGTTCTTGTTCGCAATTGTGCAACACTATATCACAATAATTAGTAAACACTATATATATGTATACGCTAATGTGCAAAACTTAAGCAACTTTTCTGATTGTGCCATCGTAGTTTGGGAAAAAAATTAACTGGGTGATATGAAATTCACCCTATAGAGGCACTTAAATGTTGATGAAAGAATAGAAACCAAACAATGAATTCTACGCATAAATTATGGAACAAAGCAGAAAAGACTTTATTGACATAATGTCGTCAGCAAAAAACATTGTCTGGTCATGAGGTAAAAAACAAATCAGAGTCCCTTTGAAAAGGGATATGACTTCCCCTAAATGCAATAGTTGCGTTCTTGAAGTAAGAACTGCCATTCTTCAAGGAGCATCTGTTTCAGCCCCTTTGTGTACTTCGGAGTATAGGATATTGCTGACAAGCATCTCAAGCATGTACGATGGGGTTTAAATCAAGGGAGCACGACGATCATTCCGTTCTGCAAATATTCTCACTTTCTAAAAGCTCCTCAACACACACACACAGCAGGGAAGTATCGTATTTAAAAACAAAGTCTGGATCAATGAGACCTCACAATATATAGAAGCACGCTTGAGAGGATGATTTCTTCGCAGTAACGACCTCCAGTATGTGAGTATCTATCGAAAATTTGGAGCTTAGTTCGTCCATTCAGCATAATACCTCCTCATACAAGTATTCAGGACTACCCTAGGGTCTCTTTCCTTGATGTTAGTGGGATGAAACTGTGTCTGTACGTCCATCTTTATTAATTGGTGCTTAGAATCATTGCTCAGACTGAAACGACTCTCACCAGTAAACAATGTGACTCCATTGATGAGATGTCCAGTCTTTGTGTTCTTGTTACCACTATAAACCCACATGTACCATGGGATTCAGGATTAAACGCTGATAAAAACGCTAATATTGTATTTGGAACATGGATCGCCATGGGATCCCCCGTCCCATAGCTGAATAGTGAATGTGGCCTGGGAAGTGGGAGAAACATTGCTAGAGATGGTGGTGTCATCTGATTGGCTGGAGTGGTAGTCAGTGGATGATGCAAGAGTCAAGTGAATATCTAAGATTTTCTTTGAGTTGAATATAGGATGGAGACGGTGAACTGTGATTGGTGGTTGAGAAACCTCTGTATTGGCTGTACTGAAGTTAAGGTAAAAATATAGGAAAAATTAAAACTGCTTGTCTGATGGGTACTCAAAAGGGCGCAGCATTGAGACTAAAAAATAAGTAATAAATTAAAAGTAAGAAAAAGAGAAAAATAAAAATTTAGTATGCCATTTGCCAAAAGGTGAATGGAATAGCACTGGAATTAAGGTGGATTATATGAGTTTAGGAGAATTCTCCTAGGCCTTTTCTGATTGTCCAGGGGAGTATAATTTTCTAAATTTATGATGTTGGTATTATTGATATTGGGAAGGGTGTCATAGAATTTTTTTGCAAGATCATGAATATATTTTTAAATGGGGAATTTTGAGAGCTTTATAAATATTAGAGTTTTTAATGTACCATTTTGCCCTTACAATATTTCTTATAATGGAGTTTTGAGCAGTTTCTAAAATTTTAACATTTGTCTTTGCTGCATATCCCCACACAGGGCAAGCGCAGCTAATTATGGGCCGCAAAACAGCAGTGTAGAGAAGTATCTTATTAAAAATATCCGTTTCCGAATTCCGGTTAATTAGGGGTCTTCAGGACGAAGGGAGAATACGCCACCTTTATACAGACGTCTGGCCACAGTAAAGCATGATATCTGTTGTTCGGTTTCTCCTCACGCAGCAGCTGAGCAATATTGTCTAATCCTGGTTTGGGTCTTTTTTCATCTGTGTGTATATTTTTTCTATATATATATGTGTGTGTGTATACAAAGCACTTGTTTCTTAGCATATTAAATTATAATGCATAAATAATTAGTATATATTAATATTAGTATAAGAATAAAATTCAAGAATTTCAAATTAAATTTATTTTTTAAAAAATGAAATGGTGAAAATTGTTGCATTAAAATAATAAATTACATTGAATTCTAGTATATTAGTGAGGAAGCAGATAAAATTATTACTTTTGACATCGTAGGTATATATAAAAGGAGGAATGTAAGAAGATGAAGCTGGAAAAATACAAAAATAGGTGGATTTTTCTATCCGAGTTCAGGGATCCTTAACAATATTTCGAAGGATTCCAAAAGTTTTTTGAAGTCTTTCTTACGAATTTCCGATGGATATGGGAACAAAGATAATTGTTCTAAGGGTAAGGATGACTTTTGAAATACCTTTCAAGGAAAACTGAACTACGTTTATTGGGTCCGGGTAAACAGCTAAATGAAAAAATTAATTTGCCAAATATGGCCAAGTTCTTTTTATTAACTTTATAACTTAACTTTTCATTAACTTAACTTCTCCTTTGTATTAACTTCTTATTTACAACTGCTGTAACTGAATTACGATTTTACTCCCAATATCTTGAAAAGCAGATAACAGAAGATTTTATTTTTGAAGGTTCATGTTTTTGTGAGATAACAGAAAAATTGTCTCAACGACCAAATTATTTAAAAACACTCCTACAGTAATTAGGACTCCATGAACTGTAAAGCCCCCGAATTCAGCCATCAATCATTTAGCTATTGAGTTTCTTCTCTACCACAACTAAGCTATCATTACCGTTATTATACATAAATATACTATTATATTAGATTTATTATTGTTGTTCAATTTATAGTTTAATTAGATTTATTAAATATTATTCATTTTATTATTATTTAATTAGAGATATTAGTATTTAATTATTAGACAGATAGAGATTTTTTATGAATAGTTATTATCATTGTACAAAAAATACGTAACACTAATTTTTGTAGTTTTAATTTTTATTAACGGTATTCTCTCTGTCTATTCTCCCATTTCTAGATCTGCTCAATGACTATTGGTGATAGACTTCGAAATTATGAGCCAATTAAAAAGATTAGAACGACATTTATACAAGTTATCTTATATTAAATTTACGCACCTAGGCACGAGAAGATATTTTGACAGGATTGAATTTAAAGTGCAGTATAGCTCCCTTTATTCGTTGTGGCCGTTGTAGCCTAGTGGTCATGTTTGTGAATTCGTGGCTGGCTCGTCGATGGTTCGAGTCCTGTTGCCACTGAAGATACGCCGTGTGGAAGAGGCCAATACACGTTGTCGTGACTCAATAATCTCCAGTTTGTGTGATAGTTAGGAGAGAGCTGTGTCGTCTTCATCACTTGATGGTGGCTCAAAATTACGAAGTCCATCGCCAGTGGAGTAATGGAGAACATTTGGGCCCCTGCAAAGTCTGGTTTTGTACCCCCAAGTTGGATTTTACAAAGAGTACGTACTTAACGGCAGTCAGGCTTTGGACCCCCTAGAACAGTGAGCCCATAACAATGCGGGGGTGTACGTTACGCCACTGTCCATCGCCAATAGCCCTAGTGTTGCTTTATGATACGTTGTTGATATAACTCTCTTTCACTCCCACTATTCTTAGCAACAAAGAATCGAGTTTTGAGTTTGAAATATCTCCAGGCTATTAGGTATTCCTGACACAGAAATAATTTTAACCTGAATAATAATTAGTGAAAGTCGACATATTTAATAGGATGTATTAGTCACATTTTTTATATAATGAAAAATGACCTTGGTTTTTTCATGTAACTTAAACGATGTTCTAATTTGATGTATTCGCTGAAGATTGGCATTAATTCTGAGAATAAAATAATAAATTAGAGGCTTAACTAGCATACCGAGAAAAAATTTAGAAAAAACTGTCATGTCTTGCAAATAGCAATTTAGTATGAAATTAATTAAATAAAAAAAAATAAGTACCCTTAGGAGTTTATAGAAATACGTTATCAGGAGAAAATATTACAGCATTTTTTTTGTCTGAGCGCCGTTTTGATAAAATAAAATCTCATTCATATATTATATCTAAAAGTAAACTAAACTAAACTCAGTGGCGCAACAGCCCAAAAGAGACAAGGTCTACTGGGTCTATCTCAGTTTTCGTGACCTTAGGCAAAGAGGTGTATAAGCAGATGTTCAGCTAAAAATAACAAAGAATTATTTTTTTGTAAAATTATGAAGGAGGTTAAAATGTTTTAAGAAGTCTGAACTTTTTTACGTCAAATACTATAAAAATGCTTTACGTACTTTGGTGATAAATACAATAGTCAGAAATCTTTACAAATATGTAGAACATTTTTAAGATCAAATTAAAATTGGCTTAGAAAAACACCAATTTTTTGAAAAAATACGAAATGATTAAAAAAGGAAATAAATAAGAAAAGTAAAAAAAAAGGGGGGGGGGGGCAAAGACAGAGGCTATTTAAAAACTTAATTTTTTTATGCTGCGTACTTTCAAAGATTAATTAGGAACTTTATCAATCAAGGATTTTCTATTTAAGAAATAAATGAGGAACTGCATAAAGGAAATGCTGTGCTTGAAAAGAATTCTCAAGTTTCCTATTAAACACGACTTTTTTTATACAATGATCGATATTTTCACGCCATCTACTTGCATACAATAGATTGAAAAAGCGTAAAAGAGCTTTTGTACAGGGTTCTTTTTTTTATGTGAGTTATTTTTAATACTATTTACGTATTTTACAAGTGGATGTATTTTCTTAATTAAAAAATGTTTAAAAACTAAGTAAAGCGTAATCTGTCTGAAAAAAATATTTTTCTAAACTTTGTATTGAGAAGCGATACATGTTTACAACCGTTATACGCGTGTTTTTTTATAGTCTATGTATCAGAGTTAGTGTTTTTTAAATTATTCTAATAGAACAAACACTCTAATTAATAAGCACCCTCAAAGTATGGTTAAAAATGATTTTCCATTAAATATGATAAACAAAAATCTGATTTAAGAATTTAGAATTTGATTACAAAAAATGTATCTAGTCTTTTCTGTAATGCTTATATTTTATATAATTTTTGGAAATTAAAAAAAAAAAATAAAGAATTATTTTCATATAATTGCAAGTATCCAGTCTGTAATCGAGTTCGTGAAGGATTTTGTATCCGACGTAATACTTACTGGTGTGCATATTCTCTCCAAGTATTATATCACCCATATTGAGTTATAGTTAGTTACTAGCATATGTGAATTTTACAAATAAAGTTGAATTACAGTCTCATCATAGTTATTCATTTATTTTACACCAGAATCAGCTACAGTAAATATTTTCTAGACAACAGCCAGTATTCAACTGTAATAATCTTTGCATTTCTTGAGTATCATGGGAGAGGAAAAATTAAAATGCTAGCAGCGAGTGAGAGTTATATTTATGTTACACTATAAAGCTGTGAATGAAGGCTATTTGGGACGGACCTCGTAATTTTGAACCATAGTCAAGTGTCGAGGACAACACCTGAGCTGGCACCCCCTCTCCTAAATTCCACACCAGCGGGAGGACGTTTGAGCCTCGACGTATTTAACGTGCATCGACCCTCTCTGCACGATGGGTCTTCAGCGGTACTAGGCTCGAACTAATGACATGCCAGCCATGAGTCCTTGACCACTAAGGTACTCCGGCCTCGCACTAACAACAGATAAAATACCCCAAATAGTGGTTTCTTATCATTTATATTCAAATGAATTAAGTTCGCAAAAGTGAAGCCTAGATTTTGAAACGAATGGGCAAAGGAAAAGAGTATATTTCAACTATCGAAATTAACCGCTTAAGGCGTATTTAAATATGAAAAAAAAGAAGAGAATTTCTATTACGAAACCTTTTGATGTCAATATTTTTGAGGATTAAAGACTAACAATATACTTTCGTCTCATACTTTCGTTAATATACTTATGTGTCACAGAGAGTTACTTAAAAATAAACTTACACTGTTTTTGATATAGATTCTGAATAAGAGTTCCATCATTTTTCTTCTTTTTAATGACTTATTATAAACAAGTAGTAAAAAAAAAGTTTTTTAAGTCAATTCCTACTTAGGTCAACAAAGAAAATTTTATTTCGATTATTAAATTTAATGAATGAATTAATATTTTAAAAAAACTAGTGTCATCCACTACAAGTTTAAAAAAATGTATTTGAAGAGAAGAAAAAATTCGTTAGAAAAATGTACTAGCGCCACTGTTGCATGTAGTTCCAACTACTGAAGGAATAACGCAGATTAAATTTAAAAATTAAAAAAAATAAAGTTTAATTAAAGAATTAATATTCGAAAAAACTATATAAACATCAAGTGCCATTCACTGCAAGTTTAAAAGAATGTATTTGAAATTGAGTGGATGAATACAAAGTATTTTATTAACGATTGAAAATTTGAACAAGATATATAAATATATAGGAAGAGTGTGAACTAATTGTAAGAATCGAAAAATACACATACTTGAAAATATAATGTGCTTTACTGATATTTTTTTAAAAAAACCCCACTTTATATGTATAAGTTAAGAGGATATTTTTCATATAAGTCACTTCCCTTATTTTTTAGCCTATTTTTTTTTACCAAACTGAAACAATTTATGAAACTAAATGGAAAAAATAAATATTATTGACATCATATAAAGAGAAAAGAAATGAATATTTCGATATAACTTGTTCATAGCTTTAATATACATGTTTTGCAAAATATTCAAAATATAATTTTTAGCAAATATTTGGTTTGGTTTTCAAAATAACTCACACATTATTCCCGAGGAAAAAATCTTTTTTTAAAAAAAGTTTTCAAATATATTAAATTTTTATCTCAGCATATGTTTTTAGATTAAAAGAAACTAAATATATACCAAAATTGCGCATTAAAGCACTTATAGAGTAAATTTTTTCAATGAAATGTACACATATGCAGAAGGAGACATTTTTTCCATAGTATTTTCACAGTTGTTCACAGACTGTCAGATCCACAGAATTCGAATCTCCAATTATTTTTAGGATAAATTTATTTTTTGAATCTCGAAAAATTACTCGCTTCTCAAATTAAAAGGTAAAGAAAATGTCTTCACTTAGATTTTTTGCTGCAATTACGTTTGAAATGAAATAATTTTTTTAAACCCAGAATCATGACACTTGTTGGAAGAGAAGCAGAAACATATTTTGCCGGGAAGAAATTCTATTACAGAAATCTGAAAGATAATCCCTAAATATTTATTTTTGAAAAGTGGAATCAATATATTCAAGCTGTACGAAAATCGATAAGAAAAATTTCAGAGATGTTTTTAGGTTAGTTAAATGCTAATTACATTTAAAACCGAAGTTTTTATAATAAAACAGGGCGCAAGTGTCTTTTACTTTTTGAATGAACTAACCATTTTGGCTTAAGACATAACCACAGTAATTTAAAAGACACATGAATTAATGGCGTATTACTCATAGGGTTGAATATAGCTCCTAGAGCAGGGACAATAAATGATTATATTGGATATTCTGATTTGTGATTAGTAAAAAGGTGATTGGATCTCGAAATATCTTACAGTTTTTGGATCCCTCTGATTAATTATTATGATTTTAATAGCAACTTAACTATTTTTGTTTATCTTTATGAATGAATTATTGAAATATTTTTACATCTTATCTTCTTAAAATTTTAGCACATATTTTAAAATAATCGTACGACATTTCACCAATTTCAAAAATGTCAGATAAATTCAAAATTTATTTCGAGTGTATACTAAGTTTGGAATTCGTTGCAGAAGGTTCAAGATTCAATTTTAAATGCATTAAGAAATTCAGATGACGTTAAGTAGTTTGAAACAGAAAGTAGATCTGAAATTAAATTTAAGATGAAGTAGCCACGCATTGGAAACTTCTACGTTTTGACCGCAGGCTACTTTTTGTCGCAGCTTAAATTTTTATGTTTTTTGTTTATCTTTATGAATGAATTATTGAAATATTTTTACATCTTATCTTCTTAAAATTTTAGCACATATTTTAAAATAATCGTACGACATTTCACCAATTTCAAAAATGTCAATTAAATTCAAAATTTATTTCGAGTGTATACTAAGTTTGGAATTCGTTGCAGAAGGTTCAAGATTCAATTTTAAATGCATTAAGAAATTCAGATGACGTTAAGTAGTTTGAAACAGAAAGTAGATCTGAAATTAAATTTAAGATGAAGTAGCCACGCATTGGAAACTTCTACGTTTTGACCGCAGGCTACTTTTTGTCGCAGCTTAAATTTTTATGCTTGATATGTCTTTTTTGGCTAACTACCCAAAATATGATTTATCTATTAAAAAGTGATATTTATTCCTATCGATTGTTATTTTTTATTTTTCATGATTAATACTTCAATAACATATACGACTATTCGAATTATCAAACATGTTTGTCAATATAATTGAAGTATGGATTAAAAGCTTAAGAAGAGTGAGATGAAAGAAAAAGGAAATGATTAAAAATGTGGCTCTTAAGTAATTTTGATAATTATTTAGCTCTGACTAAATATCAATATATTTAAAAGAATTTGATTAAGATAAATTGTATAGTAGATGCTGCTCTTATTATTTACACGTGTAATGTTCTAAAGTGCATAAAATCAAAGCCAATGCAAAAACTCAAATTTTGATATTATTAAATAAGCAAGATGTGATAGAATTCTTAATACAAATAAGACAGCTATTTCTGATTATTTACTCATGCATTTTTAATTACTAGCACATAAATGAAGTGTGTATGCAGTCAGCTATTATAACTGTAACCGAGTGCAAAATACTCCTTCCAATTCATTTATTTTCTGCACTCCAAATCCCACCTTCCCTTTCTTAAAGAAAGAATCAATTTTTTTTAAATGCCAAATTCAACAAATAAAACACACGCATGCATACACATATTATATCAGTTAATTTATGCCTGTTATCAATAACATAGAGCACATCAATTAAAATAATAACACAGCAAATTTTTAAAGTAGTATTATCACAAAATAAGTTTTAATTACGTTAAAATTACATAGAATACTAACAATTTCTAATAAGAATAATTTTAATAATTACTGAGTTTTGCTACAAGAACAACCATTAAATTTCTGGGATAAACATTTTTTTTTAATTGTATGAAGCTGGAAAAATATAAATTTTCAAGCGTTATATTTACTACATTGCTAAATTTTTTACTGAAATATTTTTTGATAATTTCATGGTTTCATTTTGAATACACCTTTAATAAGTCTTTCAGCTTCAGGAAATGTGGTAGTTTATAATTCAAAGAAATAGAGAATTCACCAAAACTTGCTTAGTCAATGATAAATGGGAATTTTTTGGTTGAATTTTGTGCAGCATATTAAAGAGATATACATATTTTGCAGGCAAATCCATAATTTATCTACTTATTGCATGTAGAAATAAAATTTGAAATAAAATTTGTGATGAGAAGATTTAAACCTGTGAGTTTATATTTTTACAAATTATTTTAAGAATCTAAAGCAAGAGTATTTTTTTCATAAAAGTTTTATTACTTATTTTTGAGTAATTTTCAACTAATATTAAATTGTTACTAGGGAAAAATAATAACAGTAATAACAAAGTTTAAATAGTCCATTTTATTATAAAATGGTTTGGAAATAATTTGTTAAGTATTTATGAAGCTATTATGTCAGGAATATTATTATAATAGCGAAAGATCTTTAAAATTTCTATTTTTGTTATTTATTATTTAATATAATATTAATATTATAAAGGAAATGAAAAGTATATAGGCATTGAAAATGTTCGAAAATTGTAGAAATCATCTAGTGAAATTCTTAGCGCATGACATAAGATTTCTTTAACAATTTTGTAAATAAAAGTTTATTTGAGAAGTTAAAAGAAGCGAATCTTGGAGAGAATATTTAAATATTTCTTAAGAAATGTGAACATTTTAAGTTTTCCTGTTCTCGCATTGTATTTAAAGACATTTTTGTTCATGATCCTTTTGTGTTATGGAATATATCATCACTTAGAAAGATACGTTAAAATTTTATTAGAAATGAGCCCATAAATTTATATTTCTATGTTACTTCCTTTTGAATCTATTTTTTCTTGAATTTCTGGTTAGTTAACTGAACTGAAGTCTCTCTCACAAGGGATACAAAGAGCTTACTATATGTTAATATCAGATCAAATTTACTTTTAGTTTTAAGTTGGATAAATTTGTTTTACTAAATTAGATTATAGAAAAGGAATTTAAATCGACTTATTATTTCTTTTAAAAAATATTTTCGACTAAAATACTATTTACATCTCGATAGTTTGATATTTAGAAAGTGTTATAATTTAAAAAAGAATTTCCTCTCTCTCTCTCTTCTCTTCTTCTCTCTTCTCTTTCTCTCTCTCTCTCTCTTCTCCCGCCAGTTTTTACAATATGAAAAACTTAGTATTTACAGTCTTATGTTTTAGTCAATAAACAATTACTTTCTTTCTGTATTATATATTGCATAGGCAATCAAAGTAACATCAGAGGAATAGTTTAATAACTTAATAGTATTTATCTCATACCTAAAACTGAACCTTATGGCAACAAAAATAATTCCAGCATAATCAAGAGTGTATAGATTGTAAGGAATTTATGTTCTGAAATTTTCTATTCTTCTTAAGTGCATAAAAAAGCAAAAAGAAAGAACACAATTCAATCTCTTTGTTTATAGAAAAACTCCCCATAGTTCTGGTCAGTGACCTCCCACTTATGCGTTTGTTGATTGAATATTATATCGTTATTGATCGTTTTCTGGTCATTCGTATATTTGTAGTTTCTAAGCTGTTTTTCTTTCGAACTGAATGGAAGAACTCGAACTGTAGATAAGAGCGTTGGGAAACATAGGAATTTTTGAAACGTATCGTGAGAAACGATATTGTTCTTGAATAAGTAGCTTTAAAGTTTTTAGAAAGTTATTAGTTATTGTTTACTGAGACCCGCAAAATATGAAGATGAGAATGAGCACACACACATAAAGACTGTCTTTTGACTGTTATGATAACGGAAACACTGGAAATGATTTTTAGTTAACACACACACACTAGTTGCAAATTGTCCAGAATTCAGTAACTCAAAATCATTTCCAGTGTTTCCGTTAACAATACATATATACTCGCTGGTATGCCTGTTCTTCGTACGGTTGCATTTAAAAATAAAATAGAGATTGAAGGGTAAAGAAATTTTTATGTTTATTTTAAGTGAATTGGAAATTAAACAAAAAAAAAAAGGTTTTTTTTGGCTTTTTTAGCATATTTATGTTCAGCAAAAAAAATCCTGTTTGCAAACTTAAAGTCTGTAAGTTTAAAAGTTGAAAAATGGATTTTTTTATCTGTAACTCCCCGATAACACCCATGTGGATCGACTTTTCAAAACCCTTTTCTTAGCTGATCTCTGCTCGGTAAAAGTAACATATTTTCCGAGTTTCCGAGTTGTAAGAGTTTGATAATTAATAAAAGGGAATTTTTTTTGTATAAAATGCCCTTGCATCCCCTCCTGGGTTTGAAGTTTCGCAAAACCTTTTCTTAGCGGATCTCTACTCCATGAAAGAAACATGTCTGCTAAATTTCAAGTACGTAGGTCTAATAGTTCGAAAACGGGTTTCGCTTTTACCTATAACGCTCCTTTAAGTCCTCTCAAGATCCCTTGGGATTTATTTCCAATAAATTCTTTTTTAGCGGCTCTCTACTCCACAAGAGGAAAACGCCTGTCAAATTTCAAGTCTGTAGGCCTAATAGTTCCGGGGATATCGCTATGAGTGAGTCGCTTTCCTCCTTGATGTATGTAGATATAAAAACAGTATACATATATATATATACACACATATTCATATGCATATATATATATATTACATATACATATACATATATATATACATATACATACATATATATATACATATACATACATATACATATATACATATACATACCTACATACATATATATATACATATACATACATATATATATACATATACATACATATATATATATATATATATATATATATATATTACACACCGACACACACACACCCGTCAAATTGCCGTCAAAGCTTCTTTCAATTGTGCGAAATCCGTAGCAGTCCCTTTCACTATCGAAGATCCGAAAATTTCGTACCAGTCCAAGGCTCGACCTCGGAGACGCCCTTTAAGATAATAACATGCCAAATTATTAGGTATCTCGTAAAACTTAACATTACTGTCAATATATTCCAAAAATTCTTCTATATTTTCCACACCAGAAAAAAAAAATTATCAGGCAAGAGCCTAAAATTGGATCCGACTCCCATCTCGGGGTTAAGGGAGAAATGTCCGGAGGACAAACTCGTTGGGTGCGATTGTCGTGCTCCTGTCCTATCTTGGACTGGGTTCACATTGCCCGGTGCGTCTCTAGGTGTGGAAGGAAACATATTATCACCAACGAAAGCCATAATTACAAATATTTATTAACAACACACAAATACAATTAACAAGTCACACTACAAGTAGAAACCCTGGAGTGATTATTCAATTCCCTAGATTAATCCTGATACTCAAATCTAACATTCAATTCTAACCTTCAAATCTAATAATTCCTACTAAGTAATCTCAACTATCAGAATTGACAAAGGAGACGAACCCTTACTAACGTCAGGTCGGTACTAAATCTAATCTCTTTGATTCCTTTAATGATTAATAAAATCAAATACTATCTAATACGCGCTAATCTCGCTGGAGAGATCCGTAGACGATACTTACAACTAGTTTGGCAATTCCTTCTCCTACTCCTTTCTTACTAAATCTAGACTTTATATAGTCGAATTCATTAGCATATCACTATCTCGTGTTTTTCCCGTGGAGGCTGTGAAATAGAATAATTGCTGGCCCCAAAGTTACCCAAGAGGATTAATGGAAAATTGACGCGGATAGACCCGTCACAGCCCCCCTCAAGAAAAAAACGGGATTTGTAAAAGGGTCTCAATGGCCCGATATAAATTACGTTGAAAATTTTAAGTCTTAACTTATCTAGACCTCTTACATTTTAGTTTAGCAATAACTTTTATAGAACAATACGGTAAAGAAACACTCAAAACTACTAGCTCATAATTTTATAGTCACTCCTAGGTTTTAACTTTTACATTCATTATATAAGGTGTACCCCATTTGGGCGAGCACCAAGGAAAAACCTCCCACTGGAGGGAAAAACCCGGCCGTACACAACCCGAAAAACTTAAATATTTTAAATATATCTTGGGTTTTACATTTCTTTATCTTCAACACAAAAATCTTCAAAACATCAGGGTCAGCCACCCTAAAATGAGAACTGGATCAGTGGACGTACAAAAAAAATTTTTGAACACTTTATACACACAACATTGAATCCACACATATTTAAATTGTCAAATACTTTACAAATTTTATCTGGTTTCTAAAAATAAAACTCCCATTCCAATCGCGTAGCGCTGTTAGTGTTATGGTTAAATTCCTTTCTCTACGCCGCGAATCCTAAAAACCAGATATATACTAATATACACTTCAACATGTTTATATATACACAATTATATACAATTTTCAAAATATTCAATATAAACAAACAATACAATGAATTCTCGCACATTTAGCCAAGCCTTTAAGGTAAACAAATGTAAACATACATATGCTTTCCACAATTTAGAATATATTTAAATATACAAAAGGTCATTTCACTCAACACAGTGAGACTTTTGCATTAGACAACATTATTAACAAAACGAGACTTGCTTCTTGCAAAAATTCAACCGACTGCCTGTCAGTAAAAATATAAATGAAACAATACAACCTGGCTAATATCTTGCTCCTCTTCTTTCTTTAATGTCTCCTATCTGCACCTCCAATGACGTGGACCTTCTGCTGGGTTGACTCCCTCTTTGCTCCTGGCAGTCTGATCTATAGCCTCGGCGACTCCTCAAGTTTTAGTTGTGACCTCATCCTTCTTGATCTATCTCTTCTAGATGGGGTGAATCTTTCATGACCTGCCAATGATTCTATTGGTGATCTTGATCTGGCTTCCCCATAGCTTTCTCCGCCGTCTTCGGAACTCCTGAAGTTGGACCTTTCCTGTTGGCGATCCCTTTCCGGAACTTGGCTACTGCAGCGATCGTCGACTTTGTATTTCTTCTTTAATTGTACATTCGACGAGATGGAGGACGGAAGCCTTCGCTTGTAGAACTGTCTCTGTATAATTGCTTTTTTTTCTCCTTGGCTCCTCTGTAGGGGATTCGATTCTCCTCTTGACTCTTCTGGAGTGTTGAGTTTTCACAAATTTTTTCTGGCTCACCTGTGATATCGAGTCAGTAAAAGTCCTCTTGCACCAACCCTTAGTCAGCTCGTGTCCGCTCCTTTTTGTCTCTCTAAGATTATTTTTATTTCCTACTCTACCATTTTCCTGTTTTCCACCAAACTCATTATTCTTAGAATTTTGTGACCTATCTAACCCATATCTACCATCCTCAAAACTACTTGACTGATACTCGGATCCTCCACTAATTGAACTATCTACTTCCACTAAACTTTCATCGCTTTTTCTCTGATGGTAAATTCGAACCTGATCTATATTGACTGTAGTTCTTCTACCTACCTTCCAAATTACAACATTATTGTTTTTAACACTCAAACTCTAAAAGGACCCTCAAACTTAGGACAAAACTTCGCAACCCCCTTTTTACTGGCTGAACTAATAGGGTGAGTTTCTATCAACACTAAATCATCCACCTTAATGTTAATTTCGCGTCTCCTTTTATTGTAATATTTCGCCCACTTTTCTTGCTTTTTCATTGTATTCTGCCTAGCTTCCTCAAACACCTTTTCCATATTACTAACCACAAATTCTGTACCATCTGTGACCATCACAAGTTTTTGAAATGGGGTAATAATTTTTCTGCCCAAAAATAATTCTGCTGGGGTCTTTCCCGTAGTTTCATGGACTGCCGTTCTTAATGCGTATGCGAATTCATTTAGAAACCTATCCCAGGATTCATGATTATAATTTACAAAAGAAGCAATCATTTGTAGTAAATCGCGATTAACACATTCCGTTCGATTTGATTGAGGTCGATACACTACTGTTTGCCGCCCATCCGGTATAGTGGTTAGCGACGCTGACTGCGGTGCCGTAGGGACTGGGTTCGAATCCCGGGGAAGGCATGGATGTTTGTGTTGTAATCTTTCCTTTGTGTTGTAAGCCCCGTGTTATACATTGTGTGGTGCACGGGGTTTCTAAATGTTCTCAATAAAAAAAATACACTACTGTTTTCACATGCTTTATATTTAATCTCTCACTTAAATGTTCAAAAACTTCGGATACAAATTGGGGACCATTGTCGCCTATCAATTTAACTGAAGCTCCATATCGCGAAATATAATTTTCGAACAGGGCATTGGTGATTATTTTTGCGGATGCCTTTCTGAGGGGTATTATTTCTAACCACTTCGTAAAATGATCCGTTATTGCACAAATATATCAATATCTTTGGGGTTTCGATGCTGGGTAGGGGCCTAATAAATCTAATGAAACTATTTCGTTCGGATAATTAGTTACAATCGGTATTAAATGACCGGCCGGTAAGGCGTTCTTATAGTTAAATTTTTGGCACGTTTCACATGTCAAAACATAATCGTGTATTACCTTACGCATGCATGGAAAATAACATGCATCCTTAACGCGTAAATAAGTTTTTCCGTATTCCAAGATGTCCAGCCGTAGGCTTATCATGAAATTCGTGCATTATCGCACCTCGCATCGATTTTGGAATATATACTCTCATTTCTCCGAGAGAGGATGCGTATTTCGCATAAAATAACAATCCTTCTATAAGTTTAAAATCCTGGGACCAGTTCCCACAGACCCCCGCATTTACTGAACTGTCATCGGGGTTTTGTAAGTAGCGATATATATGACCGAGCTCGGGGTCCTGCTTTTTCTCAGCTATCAATTGCTCCCTTGACGGAAGTACCAAATCCCTAATTACTGCACAGGTTATATTGCTACCCTCAAAATTTTCCACAGGGTTCCGCGACAACAAATCTGCCACAACATTTTGAATCCCTGGTCTATGCTCTCATTCAACATTAAATTCGGCTATCTTGAGTGACTATCGTATCATACGACTTGATGAATTTTTACCATTAGTGAGTTTCGTTAATGCTGCATGGTCTGTAATTACTTTTACATTTAACGATCCAAAGTAGCTGCGAAACTTGTTTAAAGCCCAAATCACCACTAAACATTCTCGCTCGGTTACTTTGTAATTGCGCTCCGTCTTATTAAGTGTGCGGGATGCATATGCTATGGGTCTCTGACTTTGCGTAAGCACCGATCCAATCCCAATAGAACTCGCATCTGTAAAAAGCTCAAATTGTACATTAAAATCCGGTAATTTTAGCACAGGTGCTTCCGTAATTGCACGTTTGATCGATTCAAAAGCAGCTTGCGTCTCTTCCGACCAATTAAATTTCCTACCCTTCTTTTTTTAAATCATACAGTGGCTCGCACAGATCTGCGTACCCCTTAACAAATTTTTGATACCATTGGGCCATTCTGAGAAATTTTGATACTTCTCTCAAATTTTTTGGTGCTTTCATTTCGAATATTGCCTTAACTTTAGATTCATCCGTGGCTATCCCATCTTTACTAATCACGAGACCTATGTATTTTAGTTTCTCAAATCCAAACTTACACTTATCTCTGTTCAACGTCAACCCCGCTTCTTGTAATAACCTAAATACTTCCCTTAAATGTTCTAAGTGATGTGTAAATGATGGAGACGCGATAATAAAGTCGTCCATATAGACTAAGACACACTTCCCTAACAACGGTTTCAAAATAATATCAATGGCCTTCAGAAAATTTGGCGCTGCCTCCGATAGGCCGAATGGCATGCACTTAAACGCATAAGTGCCGTTTTCGTCACAAAAGCCATTTTGGCTACATCCCTGGGGTGTACTGCTAATTGAAAATAGCCAGAGCGCAGATCCAAGGTACTCATTATTTTCGTGTGAGGAATATTGGTAATTAATTCCTCTATGAGTGGCAAAGGATATCTCGGGTACTTAGTTACCGCATTAAGTTTGCGATAATCCACCGCAAATCTGTAAGCCTCGGGATTGTCCTGGAGTAATCCGTTCTTTTTACGACACAAAACTACAGGAGATGCGTACGCCGATTGAATTTCTACGATGGTGCCTTTTCGTAACATCTTATGTATATGATAGTCAATGTGATACCTTGTTTAACCCTGTCATATCTATATGGTCTGGAGACAACTGGAAGGCTCTCCCCCGTATCGCTTTCATGATATAATACATGAGTAAGACCAGGTGTGTCTGAGAATAGACTTTTAAAACTATTAAATAACGATTTTAAATCCATTTGTTGACTTTGATTTAGTTGTGAACTCGAAAGATCCATTTCTACATTCTCCTCAACAACTTTCAATTCTTCGATTTGCGAATCCAGAATCGCTAAAGACTTTTCCTCGAAATTCATAGTAACCTTTGCGTTTCTTATAAAATCGACGCCTAAAATGCATGGATATTCGAGATCTGCAGTATGTGAAAATCCCATTTTTTGTGAATTCTCTGATTCGAATTTCTAATTCTATGTTCCTACATTGTTGCAACAGGCGCCCTGAGCCGTTATAACTTTTGCTTTTGATTTTTTTTTATTGGCTTATAAGAAAATATGCCGTATACGTTTCTTCAGAGATAAACGACTTCTCGGCTCCAGTATCCCATAATGCCTTAGTGAAGATGTCGTTCACTAAAATTGGCACGTACGGGAGTTCTACAGGGGACATCCTCAAAGCAGAAACCCTTATAGGAGGTTTCTCATCAACATGCGATC